>KE159115.1:65253-80333 GCA_000411055.1 Leavenworthia alabamica | reverse complement strand
CATAGCTGCTGATGCTTCTTTCATCTCCAAGAAAACTCTTCATCGCTTCTCCGTCATAGAGCTCGCGGAGTTTGTCGACCTTACACCGTGGCATCGTTTTGGATTCATCGCTGCAAACGCCGCAATCCTCGACGCTATCGAAGGTTACTCCTCCGTTCACATCATTGACTTAAGTTTGACTCATTGCATGCAAATCCCTACTCTTATAGAATCCATGGCAAACAAACTCTACAAGCAACCTCCTCCGGTTCTCAAACTCACCGTAGTCGACGGAGCCGACGAATCTCATCCGCCTCCATTACTAGGAATCTCCTATGAAGAACTAGGGTCAAAGCTAGTAAACTTCGCAACTACACGTAACATAGCAATGGAGTTTAGAATTATCTCCTATTCTTACTCCGACGGCCTCTCTTCCCTTATCGAACAACTAAGGACCGACCCTTTCGTCTTCAACGAAGCTCTCGTCGTTAACTGCCACATGATGCTTCATTGTATCCCTGAAGAATCCATAACTTCTAATCCTATCCGATCAGTTTTCTTGGAAGAGCTTCGAAGTCTAAACCCCACGATTGTAACCCTAATCGACGAAGACGCTGATTTCACATCGAATAACTTTATCTCCAGGTTCGTTTGTTTTTGTTAATGGATAAAAGTTAATCCTATTGGGACAAGTTAAAACTTTCAAAAGCCAGAACGAATGTTTGAACTTATGATCTTAGATTAGAGAAAGAATTAGTGAAATTGCTCCAAAAATGATGCTTATGGGCTAATTAAATAGGTGATCATATGTGTAGGTTACGTTCTCTCTACAACTACATGTGGATCCCTTACGACATTGCCGACTCGTTTCTGGCACGTGGAAGCGAACAAAGGCGGTGGTACGAGGCGGACATTGGTTGGAAGATAGATAATGTGGTGGCCAAGGAAGATGCGGAGAGAGTAGAGAGATTGGAGCCGAAACGCCGTTGGTTCGAGCGGATGAAAGAAGCTAAGTTCACCGGCGTTGGATTGGGCGAGGCGGCGGCAATGGAGGTTAAAACGATGCTGGAAGAACACGCCACCGGTTGGGGAATGAAGAGAGATCTTGATGAAGATGATGACATGGACCATTTTGTGCTGACGTGGAAAGGACATAGTGTTGTGTTTGCCTCGGCTTGGGTGCCAATTAATGCGGTTGATGATCTTATATAGAGCTGAAATTAGACAATGCTGCTTATCTTTATCTTAAGTCTTAACAAAGGATTTAATTTAATTTACCTGACACAACCGTTGTGTTGACTTTCAAAGTCATTTTACTTTTGCAATTTAACATGATTGGTCCGTTAGCTAACTCTCCAGCTGTATAAGTTTTGCACGTGTCACGTTGACTAAACGTTGACTCTCTCAAAGCAGAAGCTTCTGAAAAAAAAAACAAAAGGGACTAGAGAATATGCGATCTATTCATCTGAATTTTCCCAAAATCCCTCTTTGTTTTCCCACTCCAAGTCGCGATTATAGTCAAGTAACCACTGTTCCAATTCAAGCTCTATTCGATTCTTTATTGTCGTCTCTGGTCTGCTTCTTCTTCTTCTCAAGGTTAGTTAAATTCGGCTGATTTATTTTTGTGGATTTTGCTGATTCAGTAGAAAGACTTGGTGTTTCACTATTAACAAATGAATGAATGGAGTTTATTTTTCTTTGTTACTGTTTATCTCGAGAACCGAATTAGGATTTTAAAAATTATTTTGACAGGTTACTGTTCAGTGGTCATTTGTGTGAATTACTTCGGAGGATTTTTGAGTATCGAGGTAATTTCAATGAACTTGAAAAATTACTTCTTTCTGACGATTCCCATTCTGGGTTTTGTAATTCGGATCTCAATTTTAGTGTATCGCAAACTGGGTTGACGTTTTTCTCTCGTGATTTGACTTATAAGGATCCTCAGATTCAATACTTTTAAAATTGTTTATTTTTTTTTTGGTTTTAAGGGACCCAATGCCTACAAGTCAGCATCATGTCGTTAGAACAGACATGTTGGAGTTAAAAGCTCAGATGGAGATGAAGATTGGTCGGGCCAAAACTGAGACTTACCTTAATCTCTTATCAAAATTCCTGAGCTTGAAAATCAGCAAATCTGATTTCGATAAGCTAATCATTGCGACGGTGAAAAGAGAGAATATAAGTCTACACAATGCTTTCCTAAGAGGGACTATTAAGAATGTATGTCTCTCAAAAACACCTCCATTGATAAAGAATGGTTTTGAGAAGAAGAAGCAATTGAATGGAGTTTTGGAGACAAGTCTTAGTTTCAAATCTTTATGCAAAGACCTTCCTAAATCGCCTCGTAAAGGAAGAACTCAACGGAGGTTTAAAGATGGTAATGTTAGCAAAGGAAAGAGTCAAATCACTGAGGTTGTTTCTTCTAGTGAAAGGCAACAATTGTCAATGGAAGATGGTGAAGAAGTTGACCAATTGATTCGATGTTGGAGAAGTCAACCTATTGAAGCTCCTTTTGGTGTTAATCTTAGAGATGTGCACAAGAAACAACACCATGTAGGGTCATGTTCCTCCTCTGGTGAGCTTCCCGATTCTGTTTCTTTAAAGAAGAAACTCGAAGATGGCTTGGGATTAATGGAGGAAAGATTAGAAGTTTCAGTTGGGTTTGTAAACTTGTTAAACGCAGGGCTTAATGTTTTCTTGAAGAGACTGATCAAACCATGTCTTGAGTTAACAGCTTCAAGGTCTAGTAGCAGAGGAGAAGAATGTTCTTCCAGTAACAGTTCATCAGCATCCTCTCTGTTAGACTTTCAAGTAGCTGTAGAGTTAAACCCATCGATACTCGGGGAAGATTGGCCTGCAAAGTTCGAGAAGATCCGGTTAATCAATTCAGACAAGCTACTAACTCTATAACTAGATAGATCTGATTCTTACATTACAGAGTTTGTGTTGAGCATCTTAAGGTTTTGTGTATATCTAAATGTTTTGGGTTTGTGTTGATTTTGTATGCTTAGGTTGGATTAGTTAAACAAGTTTAATAGAAATATAATAAAGTAGCACAGCCAAATAAATAAAACGATACAAATTTTTGAATGTTATTAAAAAAAAATACAAAAAAGTAAAACAAACAAGAAAACACCAAGAAAAAAAAATTCATAATTGACAAATTTCGAAAACACAAACCAAAAATAGAAAACTAATTTTCTTAGTTAAACGCGCCACAGTCACGACGGATGTTACCGTTGCGTCTAGTCTTAACGCCAACACGGCCGAGTTTGGTCATAGCGGTAACAAAGGCGCGGTTGAAAGCATCAGAGTTCTTGGCCCAAGCGTCAACGGTTGGTTTAGAGCGACCGTCAGTGAAGAGAACTTGATCAGAAGTGAAGAGTCCTTTGCCTTGTTGCAGATTCTTGTAGTAAATGTTGTCGAACTTTTTGGGAGTGATTGGATCCATGTTAATGGCGATTCTTGGGTCAACTTTCTTGGGACAAGCCAATTGAAGTTCTATAGCATAGGCTTTGTTTAGAGTTGGGTCAACGGAGTGAGTACGGTTGAAGTTGTAGATTCTGTTGAACACTTTGCTACAATGGGCGAATCCAAGAGTGTGAGCTCCTTACATTTTTGGAAAATTTGTAACATTTTAGATTTAACTAATTTTGGTGATATAAGTGTGTGTGTTTTTTCCTTTCTAGGATGGACAAAAATACAGTAGTGGAACAGAATAAACAGAAATATTTAAATAAAATCAAACAGAAAATCAATCTTGTATTAAAAATGGAACTAAAAACGTTTTTATTTTAATAAATAAAACCAATAAATTTCTAAACGGAAAAGACTAAATTGAAACTAAACTATAAAATCGAGTATCCACTTGTATTTTTTATGTCTTTTTGTTAAATACTTGTGTATTCTTAGTCGTTAATATAGTTATTATTACCTGAAAGAGCGATCATGTCCTCTTGAGTAAGTTTGTTTTTCGCAAAAAGAGCGTTGAGTTTGTCAACTTTGTCATTTGGTCCTGGCAAGTTTCCGTCAACGCTAGCAGCGGTTGACACCAAACCATCAAACCTTCCGAGTTCCACTTCGTACGAAGGTCCTCCAGCCTAAACACACCCGAACAAAATTTAAACTATACATTTATCATTGTTATAGATAACACATTTCTTTACATAACTAGAAAGTTCTTTTTTTTTTTTTGGTTTTAAACTAGAAAGTTCTTTGTTTTGGCCTATAGTTAAAAAAAACATTTCCCAAACATTTTATTTCATTCTAAGACTGACCTCGACAACAACATCTCGGGTGGCTAAAGTGAGAATATCAGCACAAGAGACTTTGTTTTTGCAACTTGGGATTGCGTCAAGAGCTTTCTTGGCTTTAATCACAACATCAAATCCATCTCCGGCCAATGATACATTGTCTGGATGATCCTTCTCGGCTTTGTTGTTAGGCGTTGACTGAATCATGACGGACGCATCACATCCCTATATATATATATAAACAAAACTTTAAGAAATCATATGATACGTTTCAAATATTAATTAAAACCCAGCAAAGTTTTGAGCATTACGTTAACGAAGCAATCGTGGAAGAAGAGACGTAAAGTAGCTGGGATGGTGACAAATGTCTGTTTGACTTTTTCTTTTACAACGTTTCTCACGATTTCTTCAAGCTTCGGACATGAGTTTCCGTAAAATTTGTGTTTGAGTTGAGCAGTGGTTGTGTCCGGAAACATAGAGATGGCGAGACAAAGAGCCACGACTAGAACCAGACCTGTTCGTGCCATTTTCTCAAGATTTGAAGTTGGTGAGTGTTAAGCCGAGAGATGGTGTGAGTTGATGAAACTATGGAAATGTATTTATAAGAGTTTCCAATGGACTTTATCAAATGTTTATTAAATAAATGTTTTGAAGGAATTTTCTAACTGGTCTGAATGATATATGTAACTTGGAGCCACGATCATGGTGATGGCCGACGAGTTGTTCTCCAGTAATTATGTTTTGAACTAGTAAAAGAAATGACATTTTTATCGCTGACTTTGGATTAATAATTATACGTATATTTACTTCTTCCTGTATTCAGGCCAATTTTGGGTTTTGACTTTTATGGGCTTTTTGATTATCAATATATTCAGGCCCATGAATTTTGTTAACTTACTCTCGAAAAGGTACATTAGGCAATTTTTAGCTGTTATCGTATTTTCTCACAATAAAATATTCGAGGAAAAATAAATACTTTTTTTGTGGGTCCATCTCAGGAAATCTTGACACTTGAAATTTTGAGAAGGGATATAGACTCAAACATGACCTTCGTGCAGAACAAAAATTGCAACTAAAACTTTAGAACTCGAAGGACTCTAATGAAAACAAAATATTGCTATTATAAATAGAAAATATTCTCATTCATGTCCATTTTTATGTAATTGTTGGCTAAATTCTCCATAAGAAGTGGGGATATGATTCTGTGTGTTTCTACTCTGCATTCTCTGTTTTTTTTTTTGCTATGCTTTGGATTTGTATCTCTTTGATTTGGTCGATGAAATATTTTAAGATGACAAAAAGGTGAAATAATAGTCGAAGTCGAATCTTTTACTTTATTAAAAACAAGGGATATTTTATAAAATCGAGATGTCTAACCTATTGGTCATCATAATTGCCCTTAGTGACACGTAACTGAAAAAATATTTGTTAATCATTCTAACTTTACGTTATTATATTTTATCTTTCTACCAAAACAATAATAATAATTTATATTTTAATATTTTTAATGAGTGTAACAATGAAAACATCAGCACTTTAGCTTTTGTCACTACATTTGAACTTTATCTTTTCAATCCCAATCCTAGAGATATGTATACTACTCTATGTTTCATAGCGTAGGAGGGACAAGACATGACTGCAGAAGTCAGTGTCTCGTTTGCCTCAAGAACCTACGAAGACACACTTTCTCGTCTTCACAACTCTCGATCCTTCTTTCATTTTCTTATCTAACTCTGTTGGGTCCGATCCATATTTTTTATAAAACTCGATACCAGCGCTGATCTTTTATTACGTGGACACTGCAAAAAAACGATGTAAATAATTGATTTATTTGTTGTGGTAAGAACAATTTCCGAGGAAGGAGTGAGCACTCCACAGACGCGGGCGTCTATCGGACCCACGGCTCCATGCCCTTGCTCCTCTCTCCGGCAACGCGTGCCTCTTTCTTTGAACCCACATTTCAAAGCACACGTTTCGAGTCACTCCTTACTTAAATGATTGATGTTTTAACTCTTCTATTTTATTCAACAAAATTGAGTTTCTATCTTTTTAGTTACATTTACTATTTGTAATTATTAAAATATTTTTTTGGTGATAGAAAATAATATATTTAGAACTCGTATCGTTATTTTAAAAATTGTATAAAAACTTCTAAACATCAATTTTTAGGAATAGTGAGGAGTAGCAAGATGATATGTTTTATACGTAAATAACGAAGTTTTATAAATAACCATGATGGCTAATCAAATTACAAAAGCAGAAAACTCATACTATCGAAAAATTCCTTATACAAATATGTGGCTTCTTTTATGACAGAGGTTAGCTACTGTATATAGCATCTTCTCCTCAATCATATTCCTTCTCGTAATATATAATTTATGTTTAGTGAGTTGTAAAGGATTTTGACATTGTTCCCCGTTATAAATTACATAAGTAATTGACTAATTATAAAGATAATTTTAACACAACGCCAACTCGAAAGGCTTGTCTTGTAATAATTTAAATTTGACAAAACATGCAAACTCAGTGGGATAATAAAAATTTATTTTAGGGAAAAGGTCGGTCTAGGAACATTTAATCTGAATTTTTTTAATATAAACAATGATAAAAATACTTGTGATTCTTATTTATATAAGAATTATTTGTGTGTTTTGTAGATACGATAGAGATCAGATTCTGTTGGGTCAGTTTGAAGCCCTTTGAATAGTTCGAAAGGACATCTTTAGCAAAATCTAACGGCTAAGATCTCTCCCCCATACTTGCCGGACCCACGACATGCCACCTATTCTCATATTCTGATTCGCTCTCTCGAATTATTCCCATAAATGTCTATTCTAATTATTTTAGCAATATCTACGTTTTTCTACAAAAGTATTAGATAATCATATACTTTGTTTTATAATACATAATTATAAATTTAATAAGACAACTGGGTTTGTTGATTTGTTAGTCTGGGTTGCATGTGATTCAAGCTCAGCAAGATATAAGATGTTCCCCATCTCTCTTTATTATATCTTAATCATACTTATTAACGAATCATATTTTTATTATATTTAATTAAAGTCTCCAACAACCACTAAATTCACATTTATTGAACAATCCATCATTATTATAAGTACATAAATATTTTATTTTATTTCTATCTCTCTCTTTCCCTATTTTTCTATATGAGTTAGGAATTATAGGATGTGAAGATTTTACCAAAAAAGTTAAACCTCTGCAAAATTCAAAACAATTTCGTATTCATGATATATATTTATATATGTTATTCAGACAAACAATAAAAAAAATCACGAATCAAAGTCGTGAGAAGAAAACCCCAACAAAAGACTAATATTATTCGATGGACGAATTTAATCATGGATCGGAAAATGAATATATATAGTATATAGTATTGTCTCATCTGTCAAGCATGTATCCATGTACAGGATTGTGTAGACATATAGAGTTACATAGATGATATAACATAATATATTATATAGATGGTAAATATACATGAGCTTTGCTGGATCTGTCTAGGAAGTGGCATATGTCATATTTCTTAGAAGGCTATTGGCTAAAGACACTCATGTTTGTTTGAGCATGAGTTTGCAACAATCACTTTGGTTTTTGTGAGAGAGATTAATTAATGTTTTAAAACAAATGATTAATTAAACCATTAAATTAATGAAAATTTTAAATAATTTCTCTACAGTATATATATATATAACTAGAAGAATGTGAAGCATCAATCCATATCTATTCGCTAAGCTCATAATCATCCTACTGCTTCTGATCAAAGCTCATTATTCTCTTCATAAAACAAAACATAAAAGTCTCTTTTAATTTTTCTTCATCATCTTCTTTCATCATATAAATCAGCTTGATTCAGGTCAGTAATGATAACCCCTACTAATCTTCTCTTCTTAATTTTAATTTTATTTATGTGTCATTTATTGATTATATATCAGCTTCTACTATATGTTAATTTCTTCTGTTTTCAGATTTTTAAATAAATTAGACAAAAACAATTTGGTTTATTTTGATTGAAAACCTCTATTATTTTTCCTACCAAACTTGAAATCAATTGTTACTGTGAAAACCATAAAAGTGCAAAAGAATGCAAAAAAATGTTTATTAATGAAAAGACAATATTAACATGCGTCTAAGGGAAAGAACATGAACCACCAAATTTGTTTTCAAAGTAAATATTTTGTATGTATAGATATATGAAGATATTTTTTTGTGCATGTGTGCTCCGACTTATAACATTAGTGGCTAAAAACTGCAGAATCTAAATCGAGTACTACTAGACAAAATTCAATTTATTTTTGGGCCTCTTACAAATCTCAAATTTCATAGGTTATTACAAAGCGAAGTTGGTCATCAAGTCAAGTATATTTGAGATCTTGATGAAATAAAATCTTGGAAAAATGGAGAAGCTTCTTAATCCTTATGATAAGCACTACATGAAAATGGCTATGCTTAAACACGAAGAAACTTTCAAGCAACAGGTGATTATTAGATTCTTGATCTCTTTCATCTTACGTCATATATATAGATGTGTATATGTTGAAATTAATATATGATTTTTATGTATATTAAGGTATATGAACTTCATAGGTTATATCAAGTCCAAAAGATATTGATGAAGAACATGGAGATCAATAACTTCTCTACCAATGGAAATAATTTAAATTCAGGACTAGAAACGTTCATCAGAAGAGTTGACCAGCCGACGAGTTTCCCCGGCGGAGGAGAGTCCGGTGGTAATACTATAGAGATTATGGATGAGAGTGAGATCGAGCTAACACTTGGTCCATCTAGTTACGGTGGTGGTGGTGGTGGCGGTGGCAGTGATTTGATGAGGATGAAGAAGAAGAAGAAGATGAAGAATTCTTCGCCGGAGATGATGGACGGAAATTTAAATTCTGGTCGTCGGAGTATTTCTTCGTCTTCGACAGGATCAAGTAATAATAATAATAACAACAATCTTGAAGAACAAGTGAGGCAAGAAAGATTGATGAAACATGAGAAGCAGAAGCAGCCATGGCTTCAAGCATTGACCTTGAATATTATTTGATAACAAAGACTATTAATTTTAACTGTCTTCTGAGATAGATTTGTATTTTCATTTTGATGAGAATGTTTTATCATTCCTCTTATTAGTAGATCTTTTTTTTAATGCTTATAAGTAATTTTTTTGATTTACTCGTTTTTAAGAGTTTTGTAAATAAAATCAATATTAATGTTTTACTTATCATAGGTAGGATCTTTATAAGGTTCGATCTTTTAATTTTATATACACATAAATAGGAAAGAAAATGAATCTGAATTATTATCATTATTATTTTAATAATAATAATAGAGGAGAAGTTATAAAAGGGGCCAATGATGAATTAGTTAAGAGACATGAATATGCACTTATCTGCTGGCATGTTCCCTTTAGGCTTTAGGTTTCAACCATCACTTAATTCCTCTGTTTCAGTTCTGATTTAGATTTTCTTTAATTTCAAAAAGAAAAAAGAAATTTAAAAGGTAAATTATCAGTAATTGTCCGATCATTATCTTTAGAATCCCAAGTTCTCTGAATCTATCATCTTTACTCATAAGTGACATGTTCCACACATAAATTTTATCTATACATATATAAACTATAGGTATATATGGACAAAGAAGAAAATACTTTTCATAAAAAGGTTGTGTTTTACTTTTTAGGAATTTTTTCGTAAACTTAAAAACATTATTTTGAAAACTTATTTAGTGCTATTTAGAATATTTATATAGGGAAAATATTACCAGCTTTATGTACAAACAAACCTTATAAAAACACAGAACAAATCAAATGTGGATAAGAAGAAAAAAATATTTGAACCATAACTTAGAAGTTCCAGCAAAAATTTGAAGATAATACTTATACTTATGAGTGTATATATAGATGGTTATCAAGAAATAGAGTGCCTTCGATCTTTGGGTGGTTTGGTTCTTCCTCTACCTTGTGTGATACCAAAAGGGTTTAGCTTTCCGAGTTTTCTTGAAACAGAGTTTATGAATGACTTTCTCGGCAATGGAGGCTTATCCATTGAACCAGTTGAGTTTGGTGAATTTGGAATGCTACTCATGGTTGTTGTTGATGATGATGATTTCTTATCATTATCTTTCTCAAACTCTTTAAGCTTCATTTTCATTTTGAGAAGTTCCAGCTTCAAGTCCTGGTTTTCACGTTTAACCTTGGAGAGTTCACCATTGTAGGAGCTGAGTTTAGGAGGAGGAAGAACAGCTACTACTTGAGAATCTGAATCTTTAGTGACTTCTCCACGTAGACGTTGTTGCTCATAATAAAGAACTTGAACAATGGTTTGAACAGGAAGACGATCATTCTGAGCTGCGTGAGCACATGCTTCTCTTGATAGTTTTTGACAATCCATTAAGCTACACACTTTCTTCCTCTCTCCATCACTCATATTCGGATGCGCCTTAAGGTAGATGTCAATGGCTCTATACATACCATCTTCAGTAACTCTACACTGTTCAGGAATAAGTTGAGCTAAACCTATGAATTTCTCCAAGCTCATATTTCTATCAGAAGCAATTTCAGCTATATACTTCTCCATTAGTTTACCAACATGTTCCATATCACCAGCTAGGTCAACACCATTGTTGCTTAAGCTGACTTCAGACTCGAGATAATTCATTAGAATGCGGTGAATAGTGTCAGTATCAAACAAGGAGTGTTCTCCATTGAATGAATAAGAAGGAATCAAGAGATCTTCTAACACTGCTTGTCCTAATTGTAATCCCATTCTATTTTCCAAGTCAAGTCTACAAGCAACTGTTGTCTCTAGGTATAACGCTGAGCGTAGAAGCATAGAGAGAAAGCTAACAGACATTGTGTTTTTATCTCGAGGAAGAAGACTTACGATTGTTTCAAGAATCACTCTTTTCTCGTGTTCTTGTTTTGGTTCAATCTTCTTCATTCCTTTTCCAAATATCTCCTGCATTTGCAAAGAATTAACCGAAATAACCGATTAAACCGAAATATCAGTATGTTATATGTGTGTTAGTTTTCAGGAAACTCACCAACCCTCTAAGAGATTTCTGAGCATAGAGCATTAGCACTGGACCAAGTCTATACTGTTTAAACCCTCTAGCCATCATTGCGATCAAAACACGTTGAAACGAATCAATCCTAAGAACCGTTAAGTCTTCAGCCCACCAATCAACTACATGCTGCTTGCTCTGTTGCTGAACCATAACCTCATTGTTACCACTATTACTCGAAGAAGAAGGACTACAAAATTGGCTCTCTTGACAAGTCATATAAGCAATTGCATCAATGCAACGGCTCACAAGTTTTATTCTTTCAGCAATGGGGAATAATTCCTCAGTTTTGTGCAAGACTGTGATAGAGCTCGATAAGCTCTTGAGAGTTACTTCATTCAAGTAAGCTTCGGATCTTACCACAAGATTTTCCAGAGAGTGTTCCTCTGTCATTTCTAGGTACTCAGCTGCACATCGTAGCATAGCAATGTTCTCTGTGCTCATATCGAAGTTAATGCCGTAACAGAACTTAGCAGCTAACTCAAATGCTTCAGAGCCACCAGGGATATCTGGGATGTTAATGACTGTGGAATCTGAATCTTTGTTTGATTCTGACACAAGTTTCTTTATAAATCCACATTTTGACAAGAGTGGAAACTGCAAGATTCAGTAAGAACAAAAAAGAAACGGTATGAATGTGATCATGATGTCATAGGTGTTAACATCATAGAGTATTATAAAGATCCAGAATTTAACCTTGTGAAGTGAAAACGAAGCTTCTCCTACATGAACGGTAACATCACTAGTCACTTCCTTAGAAGAAATCCTGAAACCACCATGTAATAAAGAGAGTGGATTGAGAACTGGAAAGAAGAATGGATTGAGAAACAAAACAATCTACGAAGAAGGGAATGAAATAAACCATTCACTGGTTCTCATCATAGCTGTGGACAAAAGATCTTTCTTCTTTGATGATATATTACCAACACTCAGCTCTCAGTTTCTTCTCACTCAAGAAATCATCCATGGAACACTATTTCAAATCCTTCTATCGAAGAAGATGAGCCGTAACGCAATAAAAGAGCTTCTTCCTCTCTTTTTTTTCTTCTAATGATTGTGACCAAACAGAAAAAGAGAATCCAAATTCTCCAAACAATGAAACCAGAAACTACCCTTACAACCAAGACCAATGATAAGATGAAAGAGCTAGAGGAGCGAAGGGTAGTTATGTAATTCTCTTTGGAGTGTAGTACAAGATGGAGAGAGGCTGTCTAAAGTTTAAACAGTCTCTGTATGTGGTAAAGGATTTGATTTACAGAATTCAGAAGAGTCCAAGTGGATCAGACACATCTTTGGAACAAAACAAATAATTCCAAATTCAAAATAAAAAAGAGAGTATTGATTGCTCTCCACAAATGTATATATCTCTTACAAATATGAAATATAATATTTGCTATATATATTGGTTAATGGTAAGTAGAAGAGTATTGATTGCTATATATATTGGTCAATGGTAAGTAGAAGTGTATTGATTGCTTATCATCGTTATAAATTCTTCCTTTTCTTGATAACTGAAGTCACTATATGCCTCGACATTTTGATTGAGACTCAAGTCACTCAACTCCATCTTGCAATAAATTGTGTCTCTGAATAATATATGACGTCTAAAAGGAAAATTTTTCAAACATTTCAAATAGTAGTAGAGAAAATAAAAACAGAGCATAGCACATAAATCTGATAGTTTATTACATCTAGTTGTTTTTTTCATGGCTTTGGTCTGTTAATTCCACTCACTTCATTAAAAGGCCTATAGAAGACAATACAGTATTAAAGTTTCGTAAATATAATTAACCGCCCAAAGCAACGGATATATCATTTGGTAAATATCCATTTGGAAACATATTTCCCCACGCGCACTATACGCAAGTTATTGCCACGAACGTTAAATTCTGTAGGTTAACCCCTTCTAAAATATGCTGTTTTTATATTATTTAAAAAATTAAGCGCGTAAGCCTTTGCGATGTCAATAGCTGACGTAGGCAAAATTCCAAGATGGGCCTTGAATATTTTTAAGGCCGACTCAATGAGATTGTTAAGTGGAGCACATAGAGTGAACCTATAATAACTAAACGCCGTCATGATTGGAGGGCTGTAAACTAAATAAATAATAAATTGAATTGCATATTTCAGTGGGCCTATAATTTCAGCCCTGCATTATAATCGAGGTAGACAAAATAAGCCTTAATGGCCCATATAGTTAAAATAACGGGCCGTTGAGTAGCCAGGCCTAATGTTAATTATCAAATATCAGAGACTCAGAGTGAGAGGGAGGCTCGTGGAAAGAGGAGAAGACACCCACGAAAACTGCGTGCAACAGAGCATCTGACACGTGGCAAGAGAGAGACGCCACAAGTCAGAAGAACCCAAAACTAAACTGATTAGTTTATATTTGTGGTTGTATAGAGTTTTGCCGTTGATCAGGTGGTCTGCTCCACTTACCTTTAATCGTCAATCAACGGTGCTCTCAGATCGAGCAGCAATGCTCAGGTTAATCGCTAATTACCCTTTGATTCCCAAGAAATCTCGACGGGTTTGTAAGAGTAGTAAGCTGGGGAGATACTATGATTCATCATCGATCATCAAATATGGCGATGATGGTAAGAAGCAACAGCTTCTTCTAAACGTATCGGTGAAAGCAGTGGAAGACAAAGGTAATGGTAATGGAGGAGGAAGCATGAGTTTCTCTGGACCAAGCTGGGATCCCAGTTCTGAGATTGAAGTTCCTTCAGACCAAAGACCCGTATGTATATTGTATAATTAATTACTTTTTTATGAGTATAAAAAAGTGTGTAAACGTAAACATTTTTATAGGTGAATGAGTACTCGTCTTTGAAGGAAGGAATGTTGTATTCATGGGGAGAATTGGGTCCAAGCCAATTCTTTATTCGTCTGGGTGGTCTTTGGTTGGTCACTTTCACTGTTCTTGGTGTTCCAATTGCAGCTGCTAGCTTTAATCCTTCCAGAGTCAGCTTCGAAACCATAGCTTCTTCTAGAAAATGTGTTTAGTACAGATCATAATATAATATTGTTGCAGGAGCCTTTGAGATTTGCTCTAGCTGCAGGGACAGGAACATTATTCTTGGTTTCGTTAATTGTCTTGAGAATTTACCTGGTACTCAACTTCCCCTGCTTCTTCTTCTTCTCTCACTTGAGAAATTTATTGATTTGTTCTCTAAACTTTAAGGGATGGAGCTATGTCGGAGATAGACTACTTTCTGCAGTTGTGCCGTACGAAGAGAGTGGATGGTATGATGGACAAATGTGGGTTAAGCCACCTGAGGTTAGACCATTTTAATAACTAGCCTATTGCCCCCCAAAACTACGTAATATTCTGAGAAACTGATTTATTACTGTTACTTTGCATTTTTTGTGTTTCAGGTGTTGGCTCGTGATAGATTGTTAGGTTCTTACAAGGTAACATTAATACACAAGTCTTATTCGAAATGTTTCAAAAAGCTAATAAGAGGAAACATTGTGATTTTCTTCAGGTAAAGCCAGTAATCAAGATGCTCAAACAAACTTTAGTGGGAACTGGAGCTTTACTCGTTTCAGCATTCGTGTTATTCGTTTTCGCAACACCAGTCCAAGATTTCTTTAAAACCACTCTGAGACCTAAAGATAACCAAACAGAAGTTTCCATTTCAAGAACCAACAACAAGTTCAATATAAGGTAAACGAGACTGATCAGATGATGATAATTTACTGTCACTTTTTTGAAATTACAATTCATTAATTATACAATACAAATTTTGCAGAAAAGAACAATTG
>KE159115.1:30276-64925 GCA_000411055.1 Leavenworthia alabamica | reverse complement strand
CCGATGGAAGACCTGTTTACTGCAGAGACCGTTACTACCGTGCATTAGCTGGTGGTCAATACTGTAAATGGGAAGATCTTGTTAAGTAGTGTTGTCAAATTAGAATAACAACTACAACACACTGTAATTTTTGATAAATACGGCTTACAAATAGCCTCATCATCTATTATTCATACAGATTGTTGAATCGTCGTTTCATTTTTTGGGCCTGTGATTGTTAAGAATTAAAGGCTCATATTAACGGCCCATTTAACTTAACAATTAAAAAGGCAAAAAGCACGGATTAGTGAAGTAATAAATGTCTAATTTGATGTGGTAGGCTCATTTTAGTTATAAAACTCACGCAACCTATCCAAAGTAATGCTGGGTCTACCTTTGGTGTGTAATAAATGTCTAATTTAACGAGATTCAAAGAAGATTGATTACACACTACAGAAGTCTATTTCATAACATGCCTTCCATGGCCAATGTTGGTTCACGTTGCACGATTCTAAACATCTTTTAAGATTTTGAAACCAAACATTAGGCGTACACGATTAATGATATCCACATGCGAAAAGTTGATATGCATATGATTTTTTCGCACTTGTTAGCGATTAGCATATATGTGTATTGTAAACTTCAATATTTCAATATATTTTAGCACCACACATATGTATGATAAAGAGTATCGATAATGAGATTTGAAAATGTAAAAAGAAAAAGTATAAACGACAATTTTAATACGTCGTTTCTTGCGGCCCTTTATATATACAAAAGAAAACAATGGCATGACTCATACAAGCAATGAAAAATAGTGGCCATTATACACATAAATAAAAATGTTGACAAAAACACATTTGAGTTTTGCACCGCAAGTTTCTTTATATTGCTTTAATTCAAAATACTACTTATACAATATTCGACGTCGACTTATCATATGATTTCAAATGCATTCTCGATTTTATTTCGTAGATTGTCTTGACTAGGGGTAAAGTTTATCTCTTTTTTTCTTCTTTTGATTTCTTTTTCTTTTTCCATGATTATTTATAAGCTTATTCCTTCTAGAAATTGAGTAAATATGCAGAGTCATTTTCATTATATTTATAGTTCGTAATTATTATTTACGTAGTCAAAGTCTAATATTTCTACAATTAAGGGAAATAATTGTAGACCATTAATACGCGTTTTTTAAAAGAATTCAAACTCCTAATTTCTAGCTACAGTTTAATTAGAATGGTCTATTCTTGATAACTTTATGCTTCTTCTCTTTTATTTTAAAAGTGGAAAGATCTTAAATTATTCATTACACATATATATAAACTAGTTTAACGTTCATAATTAACAATAAAACAGCAAAATTAATTATAAAAAATTGATAATAATCATGATTAATGTATGCACGTGGAAGATGATGGTAATGGTGCTGGGTAAAGTGTAGCTATCGCGTGCCATAAATAGTCGACAAGGCCCACTCCTCTAAAGATCCAACCTTCTAAGCTATTCTTATTTCTTAGTTTTTGGTTATATACAGTTTTCGATTTTTACGTTTTCGACAAAAATTCAGGTTTTTAAATGTTAAAATAAAATACGGACCGTTATGGAATGGACTTCTGTGTCCTATCCTATGGAAGTTGACCATTATAAAAAAATTCAATAAGGCACACTTAGACTTAGGGTTTCAAAATCAGGCAAAAACAAACAAAATTCAAAATATCATAATTATTTTTAAAGTATCATTAAATTTTATTGGAATCAAATAAATAAATAACAATTTTTCTGACCATGCTTGTCAGTTGTCACCTAAGTAGAAAATTGTCACGATTCTGGAACAAAAAAAAATGAAAATGAAAAAGTGTAAAAGTGTAAAACTAGTACTCATACTTCTCATGATTTTACTTTTCTTTTTTTTTTTTGTAAAATTTGTAGAAAATAACTTTCGGTGTGTAATTAATAAGTGTTGTGTCTTTTTTGTTTTTACAACATAAGTGTTGTGTCTTTATAAAAGATATGTGTCTAAAACATACATACAACTGTGTATATGTAAGGACTATAGGTTATGCGAAAATAAAAATAAAAAAAGGTCGTAATGGTTTGACTTTTTCAACAGAAACTTCTGTTCTCTTCTTTAAATATTCAAATTCTTCGTCTTCTTCCTTATGTGTTTAAAATTAAAAGTTTACCTCCCTCTCTCTTCGTTGGAAGCTTCTAAAATGGCGAGGACTTGTACGGAAGAGGAGAAAACCCTTTTGATCTCACATCTTAGTCAAGACCAAGACGAAGAAGAAGAAGCGTTGTCTCTGTGTGATTTACCGGTGAATTCACCAAACGAGACGGTTCTCAAAGAAGAATATGACTTTGATTCCGGTTTTGAATTTGAAATCGGGTCATCGTTTCGAGCCGGATCGGATTCATGTGAACCAGCTCCGGAGATGAGCACGGCTGACGAATTATTCTCCAGAGGTCAAATTCTTCCGTTACGTCACTCCGTCAGTTTAGACGCCGGAATTCCCCGGTCGACCCGATTAATAACAAGGTCCGAATCGGTAGAATTCATGCGAACCGAAATTATATCAGATCGAAAAATCAAAAACAATTTCATGGATTACAGTCAACCGAGTCCACAACCACAGATTCGAAGATCATCAAGCATGACGGCTCGTGTGAATTCAATCAAAAACCCTAAATCATCTTCGATTTGGGGTTTTCTCCGGCTAGGACTCGTCCATACACCAGAGATTGAACTCCGAACAGCGAAATTATCAGTGAGTCGAAACAGTAGCTGTAGTAGTACAAGCACGAGTTCGAATTCGAAGAAAACAGGATCTGGAGAATCGAGATCTAGGAATCGGAGAAGAAGCTTTTTGTTTGCGGATTGTAAGTGTTCTGTTGCGACGGAGACGATGGTACCTATGAAAATAAAAGTCTCAGCCGGTGAGACGGAGGAGAAACAGAGGTTGGTAGAAAAGAAGAACGCGAAAAAAGAAGAGAAAACGGAGATGGCGCGAAAGAGAACGTTTGAATGGTTGAAAGAATTATCACAGGTTGGATTTGTCATTGATCATGGAAGAAGATGAAGCTTGGCTTGATTCTTTCTTCTTTAAAAATTATTACTACAAATGTATTTTTCTTGTGTGTTTAATCATTTCGTACGTAAATTTCTTTTTGTATGTTAGTGATAATTACAGTATCAAATTTAATTATGATTTAAAAAAGTAGATATAATAAATTTAATATTAAATTTGATCCATAATAATAAACATTTTTTGTTAAAAGAATCAGTTAATATTATAACTCCTTTCTTTAACGTTAATATTTAATTACTTATAATTTATATTGTGTTTTGTTCTAATTATCCAAGTCCAACATCCCAATATAACACACACACGTAATCCCATTTGTAAATGGTACACATTCATATAGCTAATGTTAATATCAATGTAACATAAAACTTTAAACTAGTGAGTAGAGTTATGAGATGAGGCATTCACGTTTATGATGGAGTGATATTGAAACATCATTTAAAAAAAAGGAATGACGAGAAAGTGAAGTATCATATAGGTGTTGTTTACTTTATTTTGATGCATAATATAGATTCTGATAAGGTGTGGTGCTTGGCATGATTAAAGCAATTATAGGACGTGAATTTCCCACCAACACATCGTTTAATATAAATGTTTTAATGTGGTCCTCAACTCCAAAGGTCTTTTGACATGGGCGTCGAAGAGATTACCCAAAACCCAGTGGCCCAAAACAGGACTGGAGATTATGAATCGCAAAGTGTATATTAAAACTTTAACAAAAACTACAAATAATAAAACGTTTTATTAAAAAAAACATATATATTAACTTAAAAACATCACTATTATTTTTTGTTTTACATTTTATAAAAGTTGCTGCTCCATTTTTCTTCAATTCATTCATGTTCTCTTCTTCATCATCGTTATTCCATGTTATCAAATAAAACAATTATAAATGTTAGTGTTTTAAATATTTAGTTAATAAAAATATTTTATTTGAATAAATACTAAATTTAAGTTATAAATCATAAAATTAAAAATATTTTATATTAGAAAAATAATCAGAAAATAAATAAAATTCATNAATTGAAGAAATCACAAATGTGTACTGTAAATAGAATCAGGCACTGGAGATCTCTGGTCTTCAATCTTCTTAAACAATTAGAACAGTGAAAAACAAATGCAGTTGTCGAAGAGTCGAAGCTGTTTTGTCTGATTTTGTAGAAGGAGACTGAAAAAGAGAAAACAGAGGAGGAGATTAAAACTATGAAAGTGACTAGAATAAAGATTACTCCTTTATTTATTGGTAAAGATTATAACGATCATAAAATGTTACCGTTTAACAAAACCAACAATAATGTAAACAAAGATTTTAAAAACAAACAATAATGATCGAGATGAACTCCATGTTTGAAAATTAAAAACTCACCTCTTTGTCTAAGTAGTAGATGAGAATTTCCAGTAGTAGAAGTTGGTGTATCATCTTCTTGAAAGTCTTTAAACTATTTAAAACTGTAAGCTTCTTGTGAATGTTCAAGAGCCTACTCATTTCACCTTCTTCCTAAATCCCAACTGTGTTCTACTTATCACTATATAGAATCTGTTTAGATGAAGAGAAAAAAACAGAACAGAAACATCGAAATGAAAAAGCTTCAAACAAAATCGAACATGGAAAACTGCGAAAGCTACTCAGAAAATAAAGTCTTACCGCAATGGTCTACCCAGAAGCTTTGGAGTTTCAGGAAATGAAAGTTTTCATGTGAAAACAGAGATTGAAGAAAGACGTTTCAAGAAGTAGAAACAGAGGAGAAGAATAAAAATGACTAGAATAAAAATTGCTCTTTTATTTATTGAAAAGATCACAACGGTCATAAAATGTTACCGTTTAACGAAAGCTGCCGACTTCAATTTCCCTTTCTTTTTAGTATAATCAATTACTCAATTAAATATTATTAGATAAACACATTTATCATATATATGTGTATATATTAGTAAAACCAAGATCAGAGTCTCATCCGATTGTCTTCCTTGTGAGCTTCAAGGTAAATAAGAAGATTCTTTGCCTGAAACAAAGCATACAACAGATTTAGTACTAAAACTCATTAGACTTTATTACCAAACAAGAAATGACGATTCACAAGTAACCTTCTCTTTGGCTCTATCTGTTCCTGATTTAGTCAGAGCCACTAAAGATGGAATCACTCCTTCTCTTATAACAATGTTACAGTATTTAGGATTATGCAAACAAAGAGTCAAAAGTGTTGCTGCTGCATTCTCTTTACCTCTCTCTGAACCTAACTCTATAACATCAACTAACAATGGTATTCCTCCTTCTTCACCAATCACAATCTTTCCTTCTTTAATCGTTGCAAGATTTGTTAATACAACTACTGCTTTATCAACCAATCCAGCTGAATAAACCATCATTAAGTCAACTAAGTCTCTCACTGCTCCAGCTTCTAGTATTCTTACTTTGTTCATATGATATATTGATAAGCTGGATAAAGCCGTGACTGCATCTTTCTTGCCACTTAAACTTCCATTTCTTAAGAGATCAACAAGTGGTTCTATAGCTCCTGCGTCTCCTATCATTGACTTGTACTCGTCATTTAGTGATATGGTGAATAGTGTTACTGCTGAGTTTGCTTTGGCTTCTTCTGTGATTCCTGTTTTGAGAACATCAATGAGTGGTTCAATAGCTCCACTATCTACTATGAGAGATATGTTCTTGTCATTGAGGGATAAGTTTAGTAAACAAGTGACTGCATCTGCTTGGATTCTCTCATCTCTTGAGTAAATCAGGTTTATTAACCAAGTGATTGCTCCACATCTTGCTATCACAATGCGTATGCCTGTATCGTTTTTTGACATTAACCTTAACTGAGATGTGGCTTCTCTTTGTTTGTCTAATGATGAACTCTTGAGATCTTCAATCAGTTTCTTGATCTCAGGTTCAACACTTGAAAAAGTTATTTCCGTGTTTCCTTTGGTTTTGGAAACATTTCTTGTACTCTTCATTAGTGATGAAGCTCTCTGTGAGTTAAGTGAAACATCAAGCATTGAACCTAAGTAAATAAGAAGAGGAAAAGGTTGACTTGACTGAATCAACTCCAATGGATCAGGAGGATAAACATTGTTAGTTTCACACCAACTAGAAATAAAAGCCTTGACAATGAAGTTAGGTGTTAAAGTAGTATGAGACAAAGCTTGTCTTGTTTTTGGACAAAACATGAGTCCCATATCAATCCATTTCTTAATATAAACACGTTCATATGTTTGACCAGTTTCTATAATGACTGGATCAATCATAAGCTCAAGAGATAAAGAGCAAAGGAAGTCACAAGGTACAGGTTTTGGATAACGCAACCGAGCTTGTTTTGTTTTTATAATGTAATCATGCATTTGTGTTGTCAAAGAGATTAAACCATCTAAGTACTCAATGTTGGTTTTATCTTTGATCTCCTTCATTTTTGTAAGAACCACTCTTTCAATCAGAATCTCTTGATTAGATCTTAAACCAGTACTCTTACCAATTTTAACAAGAACATCTGAAGTTGGTCCAACACCTTCCTTTTGATCTATCAATGCTTTATCAATAGTAAACGAAGTTACTTCTCTTCCTACTAACTTCATTATCAATTCTATGCATTCCTACAATATCACACAACTCAAGAGGAGCTTCATGAATAAACTATATGAAGCTCATGTTGTGATTTTACCTCAAAAGATGGTGAAATCAAATCAGCAGGTAAATGTTGTTGGCAGTGTTTGAGGAGTTGAAAGATTTCTAAACTGGATTCTTTTAACTTAGTTGTTAATGACTCAATTCGAAGAACCTTATATATAATACACAATGAAGAGTTACTTAGGTCAGACAAAAATGTGGTGTTTCTTGATTACTTACATAGAAGATTGTAGATGAAAGAGGTTGCCACGTGTCGAATTGGTCTCTAAGTTCATCAATGTATTGACCTAATTCTTCAAAGCATTTGTTAATCAATTCATTAGGAGGAGGTGGATGAGAGTCAACAAGGTTCTCAAGAATAGGCTTGAGAAGCTTTGATATATCTTCACATATAATGTAATACTTAAAAGCTGGGTTTGAGTGTAAGTCTTTCATGGATGATGATGATAAACTAAGAAATGAAGAGATTTTATCTAGAAGAACTCTTATCCAAGACACCTCCATTTTTACCTTCAATTACCAAACAACAACAAATAGTAAGAAATATAATAAAATCAAAGCTTGAAATTTTAAAAAATTTACCATCATGCAATGCAATGGAGACTTTAAGAACTGAGATTATATGGTCTGAAACAACTCTGCCTAAATGCTGAAGCAATTTATACAAAATCATAAAAATTGTTTAATAGCAATATTATATAATATGGCCTCTTATCTTATTAATAAATGAGTTAGGGTTTTTACGTCAAACGTTATTAGGTATGTTATCAACTTAGATTAAATTATGTTTTGACTTTCTTCCATGTTTCATTTTTGGATTCTGGTTAAAGAAGCTACTACAGTTTTCGTCATTATTTCATGTCATAAACGACTAAACATTATTTGTTACTTCGCATTTAAGTCGTATTATTTGTGTGACAAAACATGAAAACGACGTCGCATTATTTGTGTAACCGTTACATAACAAACAAATTAAATTCGACGTCGTTTTCATTACTTCGCTTCCTTTCAGTTTTTCCCAATTTACTTTTTTTTTTTTCTTAATTTCGCATTTTAAAATTAACGAGATCACGTTATTTTTTACCTTAATATTTACGAAAAAAAATAATTAACTGAAGCACGATAAAAAAAATATCTGCAGCACCATTATTAACAAAAGATAAAATTCATATTCCAAAAACTATGCTCTAAAAACATAAACACTATATTACAAATACGTGAAGACACTCTTGTAACCAGACTGAAACCCAACTTTGTTTCAGTAAAAACGAGTCATCTCTCTTATTCTTCAACCAAAAAGGTCTCTTAGCTTTTTACTTAGTCATCACCATCCTTCTCTGTTTCTTTCCGTGAAGCCACTAATTGCCAAGGAGTGTACGTTAGGCCTCTTGATATAAGGTAAAGCACAAACGAAACATACGCAATAGCGAATATGATCACGAGCACAAGCAAAACCATATTCGCCGCAGCTCCTGAGAAGAAATCCACCATTAGATATCCATTAATAGCTATCACTAGAGCAGCTACGATCCATGAGATTGTTTGGACTACAGGTTGGATTTTGAAAGTCCCCATGATTGCCTCATTCGACACCAAGCAAAGCAGAGGGATCACAGCAAATGGTATCTGAACAGATTGAAGAACGTTTAACCATTCGTTAAGCTCGTCAAGCAAAGAATCCGATGAATCAAAGACAAGAGCTACAATCATTGTAGGTATGATTGCACAACTTCTTGTGATTAAGGCTCTAACCCATTTCTTCATCTTGAGATTCAAGAACCCTCCCATTATAAACTGTCCAGCATAAGTACCTGTGATGGTACTACTCTGACCAGCAGCTAAGACTCCAATCGCCCATATATAGAGTATGGGGAAAAACCCACCACCGTATTTGTCCTGTAAGTACTCTCCTGCATTTGCAAGACCAATGGTATTCGCTATGTCTGTCCCGTAAAACGACTTGGCAAACACTGTGGTTACAAAGACGTTGATGATGAAGGAAACTGCAAGAGCACCAGCGGATTCAATGGAGTAGTACTTGAGAGCTTCTTTGACTCGGAATCTCTTTTTCGGATCAACATCTCTGGATTGAACAAGTGCTGAATGCAAGAACACATTGTGAGGCATGATAATACATCCCACTATACCAACAGCTTGCTTGATAGTCCTAGAACTAAGCTTTGGAACCAATGCTCCTGTTTTAAAACATGTAAAAAATTACCATTTTTGTTTTATTCAGACAAAACAAACAAAAAAACAAAAAGTTTACCAATAAGGAGTTCAGTGCCACTTGGTTTTGTCTGTCCAAACATCCAAGCAAATGCAAGCGCCATTGTTGCAATCAAAATAGCAAACACAGCTTCAAGTTTCCTTATTCCATAATTCTCCAGAAACAGAAAGATGAAACTGCAGTTAAACCGTATCACATCAAATAAGATCCCTAAATTGACGATCAAACTAAACGACAACAAACACACAATGAAGAACCCTAAATTCCAAAATTGGGGGTTTTTCTTAATTGATTACCAAATTAAGAAAAAAACTTACCAATCAAGAGCAGTGATTACAACTCCAGCCCAAAGAGGAATGAATCCATTAGATAAGATTTTGATAGCAATAGCACTACCAATAACTTCTTGAATATCAGCTCCAATTAAAGCAATCTCCGCCATAATCCAAAGCACCATCCTTGCCCAAGTTGGATACTCTTCTCTACACAACTCCGCCAGATGTCGTCCCGTAGCAACACCAAGCCGAGCAGAGAGAAGTTGAATCAGAAGCCCAATCGCTGTAGCCCACATCAAAAGCCAAATCAAAGAGTACCCAGCGATGGCTCCAGCTTGAAGATCACTCTCGAGGTTTCCTGGATCAAGGAAAGCTATGCTCATAAGAAACCCAGGTCCAGTGAATAGCCATAGCTTCTTCCATGAGAATTTAGGAGAGTTTCCGAGCTCGTCGTCGTAATCAGCGCCTTCTTCTTCGTCGATTCCTACAATGAGAACTTTCTCAGTTTCTTCATAAGCTCTCTCCTCTGTTGCTAATAAAGGATGTTCTCTCTCCGTCTCCGACATGTTTGTTTACCGGTGAAATGCGAATTCGATCGTGCTGCCTTCTTCTACTGCCAAGTGAGAGAGATCTTTAGTTGAAAATTCTTCTACTGCTTATGCTTCATTTATAAATCACACTTTAATGACAGATAATTCAGCTTCTATCTAATGATATTATGCCACGTCACTGTTAAATAAATGGCATTATTTGGAATATAAAAGAGGTGCAGGGACAGACTTGTAAATAACTCGCGAGAACAGTGTGAAACTCGGGATTATCGAATCTTCTTGAGATTATCGTGATATCCTCTTGGAATTAAATTCTAAACTAAAAGACTTTGCGGCTAAAGAAATGTTTCGTCACGCCATCTATTAGAGTTTTAATTAACAAAAAAAATTGTTAAAATAGAGGTTACATTTAAAACCAAAAATGAAAGGAATCAGTTAAGCGAGGACGAAACGTGCTAGGCTTGGGGGTTGCACGACTCGGTCAGCTCTCGTCACGTGCCATCCACTTTCATCAACGGTTACGACATGATGAAATATTTTAATATATTTCGTCTGCAAAGTCATTATAGCTGCTGTCCTCATACAATGACAATTGCAATAAATCACTACAACTCAAAACACAGCTTGTGGACTAAATTGGAAGATAAGGACGTAAATCTTCTAATTTTATCAACTCTATTTTCTTCCAATTTATTGTTACTCGTTAGTCCACACAAAAGTGATAAGAATTATATACAAACAACAATATAATGTCAAGTACACGTACAGTTTAGCCTTCTGTTATTAATATGTGCAACAACCCAAAAAAAGCCTTGAACTGAGGAAGAACTACATTCTGAAATCAAGAACACAAACATTGTGATCTGAGAAGCAAGCTGCGATTTTGTTACCTTCTTTGTTCCAACACACTTCGAAAATGCCTCCGTTTCCTGTATATGTCTTGACTATTTTACATTCTTTAATCGACCAAATGTGCATCGATTTGTCCATAGACCCACTCGCTATGTACTCCCCGTTTGGACTAAATGCCACTGAGTAAACCGGTTTCCTTCAAATCAAAAACCAGTTTTAAATTAGTACCTATGGTCAACCGCATAATCATAGTTGAAGCTTTAAGTTTTTTACTTGTGCCCGTTGAAACTACATATCATCTTCCCGAGTTCTGCATCCCATAGTTTTACTGTCGAGTCAAATGATGCACTGTTCCATTCAAAAAAACCCAACAAAGAGATGATGAAGAATGATATATGTTGCAATGACACTTGTTTTTCTAAATAATTTCATTTTTGAAGAGTTTTTATAACCTCGCAAGTGTTAGTTGCTTGTTAGGATTATTAGTTCCTGGTCCTGTAGGGCTCCATTTGATTGTATATATTTGCTGAAGACAAGTACCATATAATCATTTTTACAAGCTATTTAAAAAACAAATACATATTTTACTAAAGTTTCTTAAGAGACTGGATTTACAATTTACCTTAGCATGCTCTCGGAGGTCATGAACATAGTTTTGTTGTTTCATATTCCATATCTGAAGACAAATAATACATTTATAAATATAAAAAAATACTGAAAAATACATGTAAATTTAAGCTAGGTTAATTCAGAAAACCTTGGCAGTAGTGTCATCTGAGCATGAGGCCAATAAAGAACCAGTAGGATCCCATTTCACGCAATTAACCTCACCCTGCATGAGACATTTGTGACTTAGACTGAGAAAACTAAACATAATGTGAAACTTGGATGAGAGAAACAACCTGATGCCCAGCAAAGACTTTGACAGGCTTAATTTCACCAATCTTACATAAGTAGATAAAGCTGTCCGTCGAACTCGTTGCAAAAGACACATTGTTGCGCCAATCAACATCAAGCGTTGCTCCTATATTTTTTTAGTTTTATCCAGTGGCATATACATGAGAACAAAAATGAATGATTTATATAACTTAACTCCATCAGAAGAAGATTACAACTGTACCTGAATGAAATTCAAAATGTTGCTTCCAATCCTCTGCCTTTACGTCCCAAACAACAGCAGTTCTATCTAGACTTCCGGTTACAAGATAATCACCCTTCTTGTTCCACTTTAGTGCAAAAATAGGCCCATTATGTTTGTCTAGAGTACTTATCAGGTCACCTGTAAATGTCAAAAGAGAAATTTGTAATTTAGAAAGCTGACTCTCCAAAACATAACAGTAAGGTCAGTACATGTTTTTGCCAAGGTACATAGCTGATCCAGTCGCCAAAATCGTGTTATAATCAAAAGCCCACACAACTTGGGGATCACAATTTGTAGCTCAAGCTAGAAGAAAACACAGATATTAATTTAGACATAAATGACTATACATCTTCACCAATTCACTTCATAAAGGAGTGACACAAGAAGAATGACACAGTGTGGAATACATACCGTTTGTAGTCCAGATTCTTGCTTGGCCATCACATGAACCGGTCGCAAGTAAAGTCCCTTCACTCTGAAATTTTCAGAAATCAAAAAGCATATTAGCAGAATCCCAGGTATAGATAGATATTTTAAACAGTGAAACTGCAGCAGTCCTCACATTCCAGTCAAGAGTGGTCACATCGTCGCTGTTCTCGTATGACTTGCCTTCGGCATGCTTCAGAGTTAAAACGTTGATACTACGACCAGAATGCAATCCGGATTTGAATGACCCTTCTGGAATACTCCATATACGCGCTGTTGCATCGCCAGACCTGATATGTTGCAAAAGATGTATAAATGGAAAAAAAAAAAAAAAACTATTCTTGAAGAGCATTTATCTTTCTCATCAAAAGACTTACCCGGATGCAAGAAGTGAAGCTGATGGACTCCATGCGCAAGCACAAACCTAAACCAGCAATATAGACAGTAATATAATCTCACATAAGAGTGGCTAAAGATTAATGAAAACAGATACCAGAGAAGATGGAAAACAACTATAGAACATGTTCATTTATCATATAAAGTCACCCAATAAAGTACCTCACAAGTATGCCCTTCCAGAATCCTCACATCAGAACTAGGAATATGAGTTGCCTGAGATGTAGGAGTCAACAGGATATCCATAGGTTCTGTGGCTGTTCATATAAAGAAACACACAGATTCATAATGGGAAAAAAAAATGATATCTCTCACAAAATAACAACAATGATTGAAAGGTCACAAAGAAAAGGAATGAAGAGTGACCTGTAGAACGGCCATGCTCGAGAGCTGCAGCATTTTCTTTGTCAGTTTGGTCAATAACCATATTCCTAACACCATCTCCAAGGTGTTTTACATTGCTCTTTTCCCTCTCCCGTTCCATTTCCCTCTTCTCCCTTTCCTTTTCTCGTTCCATCTTCTCCCTTTCCTTTTCTCGTTCAATCTTATCCCTTTTCCTCTCTCGTTCTTTTTGTTTCTTGTGTCTATCCTTTTCCCTAGCTCGGTTGCGATCTCCTTCATTTTTTCGTTCAACCTCTTTATTGTTTCCTTTAGATCTGTTTCTTTCCTTCTCCATATCCCTCGCTTTCCTCTTTCTTTCCCTAATCATATTCTGCAACTCCTTGACATCCTTTGAAATAAGCTCCAACGGTTGTAAAAATAAGAAATCTTCATCATTGTCCACTTCACTCTGCTAGCAAAAAGAACATAAATCAGCTAAACCACAACAAAGACCATGCAAGGCTTAAAAAACAGAGTTGAGAAATATTCTAACATCGCTGATATTAGCTTCCATCTCCACGTACTGAAGTCCTTTCTGAACAAATTTGATAAGAGCACAAGGTGGAACCATATTCTCATCAATATTGGATTTATTAATCTTCGCCTCATTACCCAGAGCGAATGCAGAGTGTGTAAACCCTGCAAAAACCCAAGATATGATTCAAATAAAAAGAGATAACTCAATCTCTCAAAGCTCCACATGAGAAGAAATCTAGAGTCACGAGTAGCAGTGAGTACGACCTAGAAGATCTAAGCACTACAATTTTTATGTACCATCGCTCAAACCCTAAGACGAATCCAACAAACCCATTATAAATTTGATTTTTTATGTTGGTAGAACAAGACAACAAGTTTCATAATTCGAAACGAAATCGTAAACCATAGCATGTAGCTCTACAATAACATATACATATTCACTAAAAACAAACAAGGACAGATTTACCGGACCTGATTCTTGAAGATATCGGAAAACCATATAATTCAATTCAACAGAGGTTAGTGAAGACATCTCCAATTTAAATTCTTCGTCAAATCACACCCAAATCCACGCAAAGGGAACAAGTAACTTCGCCCAAACAACAGTCCTGAAAAAGGGTTTTCAAGATTTTAGGCTCTAGTCCCGATGCTGATGATATTTTCAATTTCAACTTTAAGAGGGATGTATTAGTCTATTAGACTTGAGATTTTGACTGATTTTAAGGGGAATGTATAAGATATTTTGTTGTTGGTTTACTCGAATACCATCTCACAGGCTAAACTACTATGAAATTTTAATTTTATTCCACCTGAAATTTCAAAATCAGATTTTAATATAATTTTTAATAATAGTGAATTTTAATAACTTATTTAAAATTACTAATTTATTAACATTATTTTTTTATAATTTATGATTTTCAAATCACTACAAATATTTAGGTCAATACATTAAACTTTATGTTTTAATGAAAGTTAAAACGGAACTATATGATGTCGTTTAAATACAAGGTTGTTTGCATAAGGAATTGCCTGTACATATCTCAACAATCTTATATCTGAGACTCTCCGTCTATGTCGGACGGCGCCGTTACTTGGGCCAAACGTGTCATCAGCTGATTGCATTGCTGGATATGTATTCCACGTGGCACCTGTCTATTTGTCAATGCATGGGCTATTCAGAGAGACCTGAAGTTATGGGATGAGTCTGAGGCTTTCAAACCTGAGAGGTTCGGAGCAGATATAAATAGTGGCCCTTTGGTATTGGTACTTTGATAGAAGAGCGTGTCCAGGTATGGGCTTGGCCCAGATTGTACTAAGTTTAGTGTTTTGATTGTGAGAAAGATGATGACTTGGTGGACATGTCGGGATGAAGGGGGGTCTCTGACCATGCCCAAAGCTGTGCCTTTAGTTGCTAAATACAAGTCTTCACCAATCTTGGACCAAGTTATCCTTTAAGGGGAATCATTATCTCCACTTAAATATTTTGTATTAATTAAAATATTGCAATTTTATTATCATCATTTATAAGATAATTTTATTTAAATTTTCTTGAGAGAAATTTTGAATTTGAATCATCCTTCTGCGTCTCTAGGTCCATACTTCATATCTCGAGCTTTCTTCACTCGATTTTCTCTATACATTTCTTAAAACCCAAAATTCTTATCATTTTATCCATAATGATCTGAACATTATCCTAAAAATCTCACTTGTCTACTCTATTCTCCCAACTCCAATTTGATTCATTGGAATCATTCCATTATCCTTGAATCCTCCGACGAATCCACCACCACCACCAATGTTTCTCTGCATCTCAGCCATGTAACTCCTAACCTCAGCCTTTATCATCTGTTGCACCACTGCCATAAACTCGCCGCCGTTTCCAGGAAATGATTTCCCCATTTCCTCAATTGCACCTCGAAATCCCCCACTAAATGGCATAAAAGAAACAGTGTTCTTGTTGTTGTGACGGCTCGAAGTTATGTTATTCGATGACTCGTGGCTACGGTTTGAATCCTCGCTTACGTCAGCGCCAGGAAGCGACAAACTTAAAGAAGTCGGTGGGTCATTAGAAGACGACGTCGTTTCGATTGGCAGCGGTAATACAACAGCGCCAGCACGAGGCACAGGCTTAAATAGCTCAACGNCCGCATTTCCTCTTAAGCGTCGAGTTCCAGTGATTCTTCACGGCGTTGTCCGTACGCCCGTTGAGAAGACGAGCAATCGTCGCCCACTTATTACCGAACTGCGCGTGGGCTCGTGAGATCGTCTCGTCTTCCTCGGCAGAGAAAGGTCGGTGCTCAACTTGAGGCGAAAGCTGGTTGCACCAACGTAACCGGCACGATTTTCCAGATCTACCGGGAATAGATTTGCTAATCAGAGTCCAATTTCTAGGACCATATTTAACGACAAGCCTACGAAGCTGCTCGTCTTCTTCAGGACTCCATGGACCTTTGATCCGATCCGCCATTGATTTTAAGAATATAGTTTCTGTGTCTTCTTAGTGATTTTGTTATTGAGAGATAAACAATAACAAGTTCGAGAGAAATCAAAGAGAGGACAAAATTATTTATACAGGAATTAAAGAGTGTAACCGGAAACCGGTTAAGACGGTGGAGAAGTCATGGGCAACGCTTCTTCCACGCAAGCGGTTTTCGAAGTTTGCGATACAGCTGTTACTAGACACGCGTCAAATCCTGACTACGTCGATGTGTTTTGTTTTGTCGTTTTCGTAATTATTTATTATCAGATCGCAAAATTCGTATAGCTGAGCGTGGAGATCAATCGAGGTCAATGTATGAAGTTATGAGCACACGTGCTTAGGGAGCGCGTGAATAAAGTGGAAGTTAAAGAGACAAAATCACGAAACCCAACTAGCAAAGCTATGATAATATTCGCACAATTTGAGGTGAGTTTAAAATTTTGAGGGGCAATTAAAAAATAAAAAGAAATATCTGAAATAAAGACGATAACGGTTAGGTTTGGGTAAGGACAGTTTTTTAAAATGTTAGTCTGACTTTAGAATAGCAAAGACAGGCTGTATACCACTTCATACAAACTTTTGATAATATCTAATCTACTCTAACATAACCGATTTCCCGGTTAGAAAACTATCAAATTGTATAGAAAAAGGAACAATTTGTCATTTAAAAAAGGTATGTTTACTAGACAAAACACAAACATCTAAATCTCTAATGACAAGACTAATACTAAATTGATTAGACCTAACTAATCGAATGGTTATAATAGAAGCTAGAATGAAAGCATCATCAAGGACCGTGTAAACCAACCAACTAGATTTTTATTTTGATAAATACAAGCTGAACCTAAATTTCTGTTATGAACCAAAATCAAATACTTTGGTCTTAATTTAAACCCCTGACCACTGATAAAATATATGTATTTTTGTTCTATAAACATAAGAAAATCTACAACACTATAGTTTTGAACAAAAAAAACAGAATTAAAATAGAATATATCATTTTAAATTTTAATTAGGACCGTCTGTGCAATTTATGTGAATGTATAAATATGGTTAGATATTAGTTTTCAGTTTAAGAAACGTGAAGTAAATGTGCGGCTAATCCTTGATGACGTGGAAGAAAACGACAATATAGGTTGCCGAATTGGAACGCAAAATCATCACTGCCTTATTTCCTGAAAATACATTTATATGTATTTTTATCATCGAAAATTAATTAAATCCAGGCTGTAACCTTGTTGATCAAAACTGACACGTGTCGGTTTATGTGTTCTTTAAAAAATATATTGATTTTTGCTCGTTGTTGCTATTATGATTATCCGAGTGTCGGTTTTGGTCAGCTAGTTTTAAAACTATATTATTAGAGTTGTTTTAGATTTACAATTTTCCTAAACCAAAAATAAATCAATAATTGATAGTTTGGAATTTTCATTAATTGACGATGTCTTATTCAATCAAAGATTGGATAGTCTAATCCCAAATTTCGTGAAAGATTTTATTATTTCATTATTATTATTATTGCAAAAAGGCTTGTAATATTACTTAATTTATAATAAAAAATCCCTTTGCTAAATCTATGTAAAAGATCATAGATATTTATAAGGGATAATTAATCTGCCTATTCACAAGTAAACTTCACAACAAATGGTACAATGCACTAGATCATAAGGTAAATTCAAAATATAACAGTCAAAAATATACATCGTCAATTATTGAACTGAAGATTTTTTTGTGATTGAAATGACCACCGATAAATACAGAACATAAAAAAACATTAATAGTTTAAAACACCGTCCGTATATTATTTATTATGACACACACACCGTCCAAGATTACAACTGTATATTTTTGGACAAAAAAAATCATTGCACCCTTGTGGAAAAGGAAGACTGGTACAGAAAAAAAGGCACGTGGAACATGACCTAATTCCGCAAAATACAGTTTTAAATTTTAAAATTATGAGAACCAGACAAATTATCAAACAGCTGTTTTCCAGTAAGTCTACGTGTACATGTCTTAGACTTCCACGTGTAATATTAGTGACGTGTCATGTTCATTATTCTTAACTAGGCAAAACTACTCTTGTCTTCATCCTCCTGTCGTGTAAGCTGTAACTGTAATTGGTCTAAGTGGTTAGATATTCTTCCACTTGCATTATTTTCTTCTTTGTTCGCCATGTGAGATGTACTAACATTTTATAACGGCTTTATACAGGTTTAGGTTTAACAGATATTAGGAGCACAATATATAACTGACAAATTCAAAAAAAAAAACAAGTGGTAATTTAACTGAATTTGTGAATTCTAGTAATTTAACGATTTTTTTTTTTAATTATGCCGATTAAATCAAAACGACGTTCAAATATTTAGTTTCCTAAAGAAGTATTCATTGTTACCGAATATTATTGATGGATATTATTTTTAATAGAGTTATCGAAAGATCTATTGAAATCACTAACACGATGCTCTAAATATATATTCGATATCCATTTCCAATCTATATTTTTGTAAATAGAATCATTTAATAATTGAAACATAAATGCTGTCAACAAAAAATTTATAAAAATAATAAAATATAAAGGGCGCATGTGGTTCGTTTACTTAGTTGGATGCATCGAATAGAAAGATGCTGCTACATAATATTCTTCCGTTCACGCTTATCCTAAGCCGTATGCACATTTTGTACCTTCCCCTTCCACACGTGTGCATGTATATATCCACACGCACACATCTTCATTAATGGCTATAGTTTAAACGACGCCGTTCAGTAACATTCATGCTTAAGATTAAAAAATTTGGTCTTCTGATGTGTTCTTGCTTAAACAATATACACCTAACACTTTTACCATAGCTTGATTCAAGATTTTATGAACTTAGTGACTCAAATAAAATTATACCATGAATAAGTTAATAATTCGATATTATCAGTATCAATATTACTTTAATAAAAATATTAGTAGATAATGCATGAGAACACGTTTTATGAACCAGCAACATACGAGTCATGAACAATCAAAAGTGACATAAAGTTAGAAACAAAAACAGATTACATCAAAAAAAGATGATACTTTTCTCCATATTGGCCGCCGGCTTTTTTTGACTTAAATATTAATAATTTACAAACCCCCAAAATAATATTATTTGTACTACACTGAAATTAATATATATTATTATTCCACTGTTTGTTGGTCAATAATATATAATAACCATTGTTCAATTTTTGGTATATTGCTTATATTTTTAAGAAACAAAAGTTATTCTATCGTGGTTACAATGACAATGGGTCAGCAATCACACCTGCTAAATAAATAAGAAATTATATATACTTGAAACGAAACTAGATGTAAATTTATTTTTATATTTATGCGAAGAATTATTTTTTTTGGTATCTCTTAAGATGATTGTTATTTTTATTTAGACATAATAATAATAATAATAATAATATATCAAATGGTAAAGATTTGTAAAGTAATTCAGATTCGAAATTATGATATGAAATAAATATTTTGTCAAACTAGATATTACATGGATTCCGTCTTGAAAATATAATTTTTTAATTTAAAATTATATTATCCAAAAAAAAATTAAATAGCATTCCAATATTTGTTTTAAAATAATAATATAATGTATATCGACTAAATATCAGGATTCATCTCGTAGTTGATGAACTGAGTACAGTTAATCAACCGATTTTAAATTACTAGAATTGATTGAGAAGACAAGTTCAATGAAGGAACACAAAGAGGCTTTAAGGGAATGTAATGGTTATAAACAGAATGAAATATGTCATCTTTAATAATAAAAGTTTCGGCGGGTTTAACTGAAAGTTTACAACATTACAATATATATTTGTTTCTAAATATTAAAATAATAATGAGGAGTATATGTGTGGTTGATGAAAGGCCGAAGAAGAGCCGCCCTATTAATGGGCTTTTATGGTCAAAGTGGTGGAGCCCAATTTTGGAATGGTTTGTGTGATTGCTGTTAGGTTAGTTATCCTTTTCCAACTATTTTTACAAGTCACTTTTTTCCTACTAAATAAAAATCATTTTTACAAGTCCTTTTCATCCTCTTAAAAACATTTCAACCAATCACATTTTTGATGTTTTTAAAAAATTAAAGATAAAATCAATCAAATTTTTAGTTAATTTCCTTACAAAATACAAATAATGGAGTACTAGGATATTATTAGAAAAATCGTAATAACAGATAAACAAACAATTTATATAAACAAATTATTTACGTAAAAAAGAAGAAGAAGGCAATAATAAAGTATTAATCAGTGGCCTTGAAGCTAATTTGGACTACATATAGAGTTCAAACCTCTGCAAATATGGCCGCTTACACTTTACACTATTGCTACTACTTAGACCTTCGTTATTTTTACTCAAAATTTGTATTAATTATATGTATTTTTTGTTGATAGATGCATTCCACAATAATCACTATTTTAACTTAGTATAATATATAGTTTCCCACTATATAAATAGTTTCCCACTAAGAAACTAAGCCCAATAAGAAACTAAGCCCAATAAATAGTTTCCCACTAACGTGTTTCGCGTGGACTCGTTGAGATTTTTAATCGAACCGGTTAGATATATATCTGTATACTTGATAGATAACTAACTAGATAAGCATCATTGTCTTCTACGATGTTTTAAAAAGGAAACACAGAGAATCTTGTGCCCAATCAATGGACATAAAGCTTTTAATTATCGATGCTAATGGGCTTCACAGTGTTTTTTGCTTACCCGTTAAGGGACGCACACGACTATTCCAATTAGATTTTTTTTTCTTCGTTTACAACAATCCAATCAGAATAATACTGTTAATAATAGAAATAATATTTATCATTAAAGTAACTTATCTTATTCTTAGTGATCCTCTTACACGTGGTTTGCTAAAGTTCTATCCTTCAAAAAGGTTTCATAAAAAGTGAAAAATCTATTAATTTAAGGGATTAAAAACATATGTTATCTTTAATACCATTACGCCTATTTGAAAAGCGTAATGTAAAAATAGTTTAATAACTACGGTAAATATTCTAGTTACCATTTCCCTCTTTATTTATGTCACATCATTAACAAAGCAAAGGTCGTTTTAATTAAAGCTTTGTCTTTTGAATACATCAACAGATAATTAAATTATCATGACCCATTTCACTTAATCATTATAATCATCTGTCGTTGTTAAAGCTTACTACAAAGTAGTTTACTACCATAAATGGCTTCGACGTGTTCACTTCGTAGAATCAAACTATCTATATATCTAAGTACTAATGGCATTATCACTACTCTACAATTTTCTTGGCTTTTATTTAAAAAAACAAAAAACATTTTTGTGGAGAAGAAAGAAAATAATGTAAAGTCATCATAGATATCATTAATATATCCAAAAACACTTGACCGATCAAGTGACAGTGTTCAATTATTAATATATTCACTGTTTGAAAATTTTGTCGAATTAGGATTGTATTGTTATTTTATAAGCTTGGAGTTTTGCTAAATGGTAAGTAGAAAAAGCCATTTTTGATCCATCTCCCGTCTTTGTCCACCGCCAAACTTGTATCCTTTCTCAAATTAATTACTTACTGTTACAGATTTTATATATATTCGTATTTTTAATCGACAGGTTAATATATGTAACAAGGACCACAATGACGCTCATGAAATTTAATTAAAAAACGGGGACCTATATTAATTTGACCGGATGTACATTAATCTTGAAATGCATTTATTTAACATGTGATGATGTCTTGGTCTATCCAGTACTCCTTTTATATCCTTTTGATGGAACACGTAACCATTTTGTGTTTTTTCATGTTTCCTCTTTTATACCAATCTATGTGTCCTGATCTGTTGAATTATTACCATATACATGTTAAACTATTTAAACATTCCAGATATTTTAGTTAAATAAAATTCTTCTATAATTTGCAATTCATTATAAGGAATCATCTAGTATGTTTTCTATATATATTATTTAATCAAATAAAAGATTAAATTAAACAAATATTATTATTTATTTAAACGGTCATATAGAAGTAAATCCAAGTCAACAAGAGACCTGCAAAACTTCTAACATTTTGTGAATGTCTCATAGCAAAGATACTATTCTCCCAAACATGTTCCATAATATTAATTAATCCATTAATAATACAATAATTCACACACATCACATGCACATGAATGATTTCACCTCATGACTTTATCTGAATATCAAAAGGAATTATAGAAACAATACATTTATATATTTTTGTGATCTAGCTAAGATTTGTATCTAAAAAAATATAAAGATTTTATGGGTTTTGTTACGTTCTTTGAAAATAAATAAAAACAATGATGAACTAAATAGGGTCCACGTTGATTATAAATGTGAAGAACGACAAAGCGACGTCAGCAATCATAAATTACGAACAGGAAAATAGTTGTAAAATTTGTTTATCATATTCCGTGCATTTTATATAGTATTTATAAATATTTAATTACACATAATATTTATTTTTTTACGAAAATAAAGAATTCCATAAAAAGATAAATCACATGGCCTTTTCGAAAAATCAATCTTTTAGTTCTCCATCGATGCGTAAGCCTAAACAACGATGACGACAGTCACCGCCGATCTACGACGTTATATTTTTGTGATTACAGTTTTGTCTTTTCTCCTTTGTTACAAATCGTTTGCGTTGAACACAGACGGTGTGCTTCTTCTTTCTTTCCGTTACTCCATCGTTGACGATCCTCTTTCCGTTTTAAGGAGCTGGAACTTCAACGACGAGACTCCTTGCTCTTGGCATGGCGTCAAGTGCGATAAATCTTCCAGGCACGTGACTGTTCTGTCACTTCCGAGCTCGAAGCTTTCCGGTACTCTTCCTTCTAATTTGGGTTCTCTAAGTTCACTTAAGAGACTTGATCTTTCCAACAATTCGATTAATGGATCTTTTCCTGTGTCGCTTCTCAACGCGACGGAGCTTCGATTTCTTGATCTATCGGATAATCACATTTCCGGTGAATTACCGGCGAGTTTTGGCGCGCTTTTGAATCTCCATGTGCTGAATCTCTCCGATAATTCATTCGTCGGAGAACTACCTGAGACATTAGGCTGGAATCGGAACTTAAGGGAGATTTCATTGAAGAATAATTACTTCTCCGGCGAGATTCCGGGGGGTGGTTTTAAGTCGACGGAGTATCTTGACCTGTCGTCAAATTTACTCAAAGGCTCGTTGCCATTAGATTTTGGGGGGCATCATTTACGCTATTTCAACGCTTCGTACAACCAAATTTCCGGTGAGATTCCGTCAAGTTTCGCCGACGAGATTCCTGAAAACGCCATAGTCGATCTCTCCTTCAACCAGCTCACGGGTCATATCCCGGGTTTCCAAGTTCTAGATAACCAAGGATCAAACTCTTTCTCGGGTAACCCAGGTCTCTGCGGATCAGACTCAGCAAAACACCCTTGCCGTGAGATAGAAGCAACCTCTACGCCTCCATCTCCAACCCCTAATTCTCCTCCTGCTTTAGCCGCTATACCCAATACCATTAGCTCTAAACCCGGTTCTAAATCCAAATCAAGTCTTAAACCGTTGATTATTATAGGAATTATTGTCGGTGACATCGCCGGTTTAGCTATCCTCGGGATTGTGGTTTTCTACATTTACCAGTCTAGAAAACGGAAGACCGTAACGGACACGTCAAAATGGTCCACGTCATCAGCAAATTCCAAGGCCTTGTCAAAATGGTATTGTCTACGTAAAACCATCTACGTCGACGGCAACTGTGAATCCGAGATATCAGAATCCGAATCCGACGAAGAGAATCAGGTTGGCCAAAATCGACGATCTGGACTAGACGATCAAGACAATAAAGGAACGTTGGTGAATCTCGATTCAGAGAAAGAGCTTGAAATCGAAACTCTTCTCAAAGCTTCGGCTTATATTTTGGGAGTCACTGGTTCGAGCATAATGTATAAAGCGGTGCTTCAAGACGGCACAGCTGTGGCTGTTCGACGTATTGCTGAATGCGCTTTAGACCGTTTTAAAGATTTCGAGACTCAGGTTCGAGCTGTGGCTAAACTGGTACATCCAAACCTGGTTCGAATTCGAGGTTTCTATTGGGGGTCCGAGGAGAAGCTTGTCACTTACGATTTTGTCCCTAACGGCAGCCTCGCAAACGCCCGTTACCGTAAGTCCTTTTCTTCGTGTCCTCTGATTTTACAGCTTAAGTTAGTATGATTATGCATAGTTGGCTAACATAAGCGGGAGAGTGTCAGAGAGTTGGTTCCAACTTAATAAGTATGTCAGTTAATGAATTATCGGAGAAGAGTCAAACAGCAATTCCCAAAACTGATTTTTTTATCTTGTCGTAAGCTATCTCAAGCATATGATAGTGACTGTTCTTCTTATAAAATCTCTCTGTTGATCCCATATAAGAGATATTTTGTATTTTTGTATTGATAGATGCATGTGCTTGGCTTCACTTTTGTCTTTTTCTATTGATAAGTAACAGTAAGGGAATTGCTAACGTGCACCTCTTCATTTTCATGACTGTTTTTTCTTTTTAATCGCAGGGAAAGTGGGATCCTCACCTTGTCATTTACCTTGGGAAGCTCGGCTCAAGATAGCAAAAGGTATAGCTCGTGGGCTAACATACATCCACGACAAAAAGCACATGCATGGTAACCTCAAGCCTAGTAATATTTTACTGGGCTTAGATATGGAGCCCAAAATTGCGGATTTCGGGCTTGAAAAACTTTTAATTGGCGACATGAGTTATAGAACCGGTGGATCGGCTCCAATATTCGGAAGCAAGAGATCCACAACATCTATTGAGTTCGGGCCTAGTCCAAGCCCAAGTCCAAGTTCAATCGGGTTACCTTACAACGCTCCGGAATCTCTCCGTAGTATAAAACCGAATCCAAAGTGGGACGTATACTCGTTTGGAGTTATTATGCTTGAGTTACTAACAGGAAAGATTGTGGTGGTAGATGAGCTTGGACAAGTTAATGGGCTTGTGATCGATGATGGTGAGCGGGCGATACGAATGGCAGATGCAGCTATTCGAGGTGAGTTAGAGGGCAAAGAAGAAGCTGTGTTGGCTTGTTTGAAAATGGGCCTAGCTTGTGCTTCTCCAATTCCTCATAGAAGGCCCACTATCAAAGAAGCCTTACAAGTCCTAGAAAGATTCTCTGTTCATTTCAGTCAACAATAATGATATAATAATTAAGACCGAAACAGAGTTAATAACTTGACTGTGTGTACTTGTAGTTAGACAGGGAGATTTTATTTCTTAACATTCTCATGTGGGCTTCTGATTATTGAGCTTCAATTTTTTTTGTTTTTATGAGACAATAATTTATTTGGGCTAAGTATTTACAAATTTATTTTGTATTTAACAAATTGCATTCTAGAATGGGATATCACATTGGGGATTTTGGGCTTTGGTAAGTACAAACATATAGACCCATTAAAAAAACCCGGTTCCAAAAAATTCAAAGCGGGTAAAGAATCGGATAATGCATTTTGAATTTAAAAACTCCGCTCTTCTCTTCCTTATTGTTCTCTTCTTCTCTAAAATTTCAGAAGAGCCGTTAGAGATATCGAGAAAGAAAAAGAATCTGCAGGGTAAATTGAAGATGGCAACGAACATTGGGATGATGGATTCAGCATATTTCGTTGGGAGATCTGAGATTTTGGCTTGGATTAACTCCACTCTGCAACTAAATCTCTCTAAAGTTGAAGAGGTAATCTAATTGACTAATTTCTCTTCTCTGTGCAAAACCTAGTTTTCGATTTGGTATCAGACTAGCAAGCACGAGCTCGATGGATACAGATTCTTACTTGTTTTGCTTTGTTTTTTCTGGATCTGACTATGGATCTATGGATAATAATAGGCTTGTTCAGGCGCTGTTCATTGTCAGCTCATGGATTCGGTGCATCCTGGAATAGTTCCGATGCACAAGGTTAATTTTGATGCCAAGAGTGAGTACGAGATGATACAAAATTACAAGGTGCTTCAGGATGTGTTTAACAAACTCAAGATCACTAAGGTCTTACTTCTCCTTTTTTTTCGTTTATTTTCTGGTTGTTTTGATTTAGGCATAATAGAGCTGACTTGTGGGTTTGATTAATTTGGTTTCGTAGCACATCGAAGTGAGCAAAATCGTTAAGGGTAGACCACTGGATAACTTGGAGTTCATGCAGTGGATGAAGAAGTATTGCGATTCTGTTAATGGAGGCCAGCTTCACAAGTTAGTTTCAACACTATCAGAGCCTTAACCTTGTTTATTATTACTAAATTTCCCATAATCCAATTTGGCTTCTTGATTTTGATTACACTGAATCCAATTCATTGAAAATAACCAAAATTGTCTTATTTGTTTACTTGTCTTCTGAATCATGGTTAAGAAAAGTTAAGTTGGTTTTATCAGTTGTGCTTGCTCTGCTTAATAGATAAATCCACTTAGTCTAGTTCATATACTGTTTTTAAGAAGTTTAGCGGCATAGTTGATCCACTCTGTTTGTATTGTTAGTTACCACGCACTGGAGAGAAGAGAAGCCAGCAAAGGAGGAAAAGAGGCAACTAGAAGAGCTGCAGCTACACAACAATCAGGCAAGAGTTCTTCTTCTTCTTCAGGTGCATCTAGACCTTCTTCTTCAAATGGAAACCGTAAACATGAACCACAATCCTCCAACACTGGGAATCACCATCACTCTTCAAAACCTTCATCTAAACAATCTAAACCAGTGCCTGCTTATGATGAAAAGGTATTAGTATCCTTCTCAACACACTTATTTCTCAAAGAACTCATTTAACATGAACTTCTTTTGTTTGCATCACAGATCACAGAACTGAAACTCTACATCGACAGCTTGGAGAAAGAGAGAGACTTCTATTTCTCTAAACTAAGAGATGTTGAGATTCTCTGTCAAAACCCAAACACTGAGCACTTACCTGTATGCAGAAAAACCTTTTCTATGTCTCAATTCAAACACTTGATAAAATTTATTATTAATCTTCATCACTCTTTTTGTGTGTGTGTGTTATGCAGCTTGTTGGTTCCATAAAAAGAATCCTATACGCAGCAGATGGAGAAGACGTAGCAGAAGCAGAGACACAGACATTGAGTCCCATAGCTGAAGGATCAGAAGAGAGAAGGAATAGTGTAATAATGGAGTCACAGAAGAGGAAACTGATAGTGAATCTAGACGTTGATGCAGCAGCTATTACAACACTCTCTCCAAGACAACGCCTTTCTGATGCATCTGATGTCAAATGCAATGCTTTATCTCCTCTTTTGACCTGATGATTCCAATTAAAAAACGAAATTAAAGCTACTCTCTCTTTTGAAATATCCTCTCTCTCAGAGTATCTATCTACTCTTATTATGTTTCCCTTCTTATAAACCTATTTGAAAAATATTCAACATTTTGAATAGTACGAAATATTTGCATGGATCCTCCAAATCTAGGGATGAAAATTAAGGATACCAAATTTATGAATTTTACTATTTTATAATCCTTTAAAATTTTGTAATTCTTCCTCGTCTGTTTCTTTCACAAAGATGCAAGCTTCACATTCTTCGTCGTGTGATTCAGGCATTACCACGAGTTTAAGCAACAGAGTTAATACCATCTTAAAGAAATCCGACGAACTCTCGATTCTCTGTGATATCAAGAGAAGAATCAAAGTTGAAGCAAATTAACATTTCAACAGACAATGTGACCTAATCATGCGACCGTTGAATATGATCATCAGCTCAAAACATTATCAAATTTTGAGAAACCTTATTTATGATAATAATATGTATCCTAAGAGTAAGGCTGGCCAATCAATACTTTAGACAAATTAGAAAGACAAACGCATTAACCGGACGTATCATTACCCATATTTAACAACTCTTTTGTTTTTCTTTTCAATTTGTCTAACAATTAAATATTATCAGATATGAACGTTAAAGACTCGCAGGTATGTTCTTAAATCCTGTATATGTTCTTTAAGCTATTATTAATTCTTTTTATCGATAAGTAACTTTAGTGATTTTGCTTATAATTAAGAAAATGGAGACTGAAAATAAACAAGAGGATGGATCCAAAGTGGTGGTGGTGCCAACGACGGAACATCGTTCATCTGCGGGTAAAGGCTCACAACAAAGAAATGTACAAGTTATTCATGAGTCTCATCCCAAAACTAGCGGTGGCGTTCTCGTCGGAGCCGCCGCTGCTGTAGAATCCACCCTTGATACTGCTAAAGAAATCATATCTCAAAAGTCAAAACAAATAAATAATTAACCGGTTTTCAAATTTCTATTTTTTTCGAGTAATTCATAATCGTAAAAATTCCAATTTGTATTTCCATCATAATTTATAGAATGTGATTACAATTCTAGAATCTGCCTAAGAAATTAATACTTTTTTCGTTTTGTACGAAGTACAATCCATATTTATATATTGGTTACAAATATCATGCAATAAAAAGATGATATGATATACCAATAAAAAAGAGTAATATGTAGTTTTTTTTTGTTTAATACTGCTGAGTATTATTTAACGTATAAAACCATCGAGTACAAAAACGTGAGTTTGCCGTCTGTGATGTTTAACGGTGGCCAACGTACAACTTTTCTATAAAGTTATTTGATATTTGACAGAGCTTATTTTGTTTTCTTCAATAAAAGTATCCGACCGTTGGAGACCCCTACTTCAGCAATATCAATATGGGTCCCTCCCTATCAATATCTATAACTTAACCAAAACCGGTTCAACCAAATAAACTAATTTTCATTTGGTTGGTTCAGTTAATATCTCAAACCAAGTAATACTGCAAAACCCAACATAACTTCTTTAAATATATTTGTCTTAAATTCTGATACTGTCCAATGGGCTATTAATAGATGATGCTTTAAAGCAATGAACATATTTATTGGTCTTTGATAAGACATAAAGAGAGTGTTACATACATACATATATGTCCACTAGACTTCTTTCATCTTCAAGGATAAAAACAAGATAAGTACTTGAACCACTCTTTGTCTCCTCTCAAAATCCTTTCCTTTCAAATCAAATTTACCTCAAATATTATTATAAAAAACCAACCACTCTTCTTGTTGCTGCTTGGGTCAGCTCAAAAGACAGAAGTGAGGTTTCTTTCACATGTTTTACTAAACCCAACAGAAGAAATCAGATGTTTCAGGTTTATCATTTATATCAACCACTCTTCCTTTTTCAATCTTATCTTCCAAAATTTAAAGAGCTTCAATAGTTTTATATGTCAAAACGATTGNTTTTTTTTTTTTTTACTTTTTACTATTACTAATGGTTATATATCAGTCAATTTCTTAAAGCCTAGATATTGCTTTGTTAAGACTTTTGATTTCTCTCTTCTACACTTCACTTGAACATTATTATCACCAAATAGAGAATTCAAGAGACAAGAGTTATTTAGCTCAAAACTAGATTTAGATTTAACACAAAATGTTCTGTCTTAAAAATTGTTGCCATTGCAGATAATTATAATACGTAAAACAGAGATTGAATTTATGTTTCTTCTTCTTCTAATTTGAGACATTTGATGAAAGAAAGGATTACTAGCGAGGACTACTACTGAGCACATTGAGAAACATATTGTTTATTGAAGGCAACTTCATTTGCTGCTCTTGCATTCTTCTTCTCTTGAACAGAGGCTCTGGAGATGACAATGATGATGATGATACTGAAGCTGTAGAGACAATCCAGGAGGAGCCATTTGAGCTGTCATCAAAGTCGAACACACCACTTGGACTCTCCTGCTCGACACAATTTATACTCCTTTTCTTGATTGGATTGTGCTCCAGCAATAGTTCATAGCATTCATTAACTTTATCCTGTGAAGTTAATGCTGAATCAGGATTTGATGATCTTTAAACAGTAAGTAGATATAAATGGACTAATTACAAGTGTTTTAATTTAAGTACAGACCTGATTAACTTTGAGTAGAGTTATGAGCTGAGATTGATATTCAACTTCATCACATGGTTTCACATCCTTGATTACATAAATCATTATTGCAGTAGCTAATACAGAAGGTATGTAACTCATAAACTTCATATCTGCAATCAAGATCAAGAATTCAGCACACCAAGAAGAATCCAACTAAAACATCAACAAGGGGTTAACATGGAAACCTCACCATAAACAATGGAGATCAGAAGACGCTCACATTGCCTAAAGATGTCTAATTGCTGATGATATTTAGAGCCAAATCTCCGGATTATGTGATCAAAGAAGGAGATCGGAGTCACAGGATGCATCCTCCATTGAAGAGTGGAAAGAATCAAAAGCTCCATTCTTTGTATAGTTTTAGCTTCAAAGACATATCTTGCTTCTTCCACCTTAAACCAGACGACACACACACAAAAAAAAAACTCCATCAGAAACCAGCATTTCAGTAAACACTTAAAACGACATTGTAAGAGAGAGAGAGAGATAAGAAAAGAAACTAACTTGGAGGTCAACGAGCAATGGAACTTGAATCTCTTCAACTTTAGCAGCTAAAGACAAACAAGCCACAACTACAAGCTGAGACATCCATGGCTTATCTGTCTGAAACTTTATATTTGTCATAAACCTATCGAAATAGTTCACAGCAAGTATAGCCGTCAATGAAGTAAACCCATAATGAGATTTAACTCTAAAAACCCAATCCAAAGCCTCTTTTCTACAAGTGACCATAAACCCATCTAAACCAAAACAAGGATTCGTTTCCTTTTCCTTTGAGATTAGACTCAACAGCTCATCATCATCATATAAAAACATATCTAAAAGTGGTAAAAACTGAAACTTTGAAACACTCTCATCTAATTTCTCTAGAATATCTAAATCTCCATCAAGATCTTCCTCCACAAACCCTGTTTCTTCTTCACAATAAAGCCCATCAAAAACACAAAACGATGCGTTTTGAGACGCTTCTTCTTCCTCTTTCTCCAAAGCCATCTTCTTCTTTTAGAAGAAGAAATCGTAAATGTCTGTGTTCATTCTGCCATTGAAGCTTAGTTTCGTCAATTGGAAAAGAAGAAGAGAGGACCAGACAAATCGCTAAAGAAAGCGAAGGGTCTTTATTTTATCTCTCACGCCTATCTTTTTTTTTTTAATTTCCAATTTATTGTATTTTTTATTTTATTTCTCTTCTATATTTTTGTTTTTAATATTCGAATGTTACTTTGGCGCGCGAGCAAATTGATGAATAATTATGATTAACTAATTAATTAGCGTAAATAATCAGTATGTAAAGCATTGATCCAACGCTACATATCGCGCGTGTAAACACGCTCTTATACCCTATCCGTACGATTGAGACAAACATAATATCTCATGATTACGCTCCTTTGTGTTAAGGACTGAGTAGTTTTAATATCTTCGTCATATAACTGTTATTTATTTTTATCATTGATTACAATTTACAACACAAATTACAGATCTAACCATTTTCTTTACGTCTAAATATAGGATGATAAACTTTTGATAAATACGCATATTTTTGACTATATAGTATATAGTTTTTGAAAACATATAGATATAATTATTTATTGTTCGTGGTATTTATTATTGTCACGTCTTTCTTGATACGTAGCTTTGCAGATTCTCTGTGGTCCAATGTACATAAATTGAAAGCAAGAAATAAATTTATTTTTATTTTTCTTTTGAGATTTTGATTTTTTATGTATCCTATAAAGATCTCTTTAAAAGGTGATTAATTAATTCGAACTTGCATCGTTTCTTTCTATGCAAAAAAAAACTCGGATTCGAGGCCATCAAAAGGCAACTAGTAGATAAAAAAGTATATATAAATAAATTATTTATACCTTTTATAATAAAATTAAATTACCCAAAAGATGTTTTAAACTTTAACCACATGACAGTTCAAAATTCGTTCTTCTGTATCTTGTTAAAAATCAAAGGGATGAGTGATGCAAAAAAAAAGATAAAACTAATATCATACTATAAACCTAACAATTACAGGTGTAAACACATAAGATTTGTATTATTATCATTATCGTATTATTTATGTATGTTTAACTCGTTATTGAAAAAATACCATAGATATTATATGTTATATTTGTATGCATATTCAAATAGGTAGATCTAAGTAAATCACAAGAGAGGGAAGATGTGAAGCCATTGGTAACAAGCGAAGTCTGAATATGAAAGATTTCAAAGTTGAAGAGCGACTTCTCATTCCATTTTCTTATTATATATAGTTGTCCCGACCCCACCTCTCTGCATCTGAAAATTAACCAGTTATTTTTATACATTGATAGTGGCATAGAATAGTATCTCTAATTTAATTTATATATAAAAAAAGATAAACATTTTGTTATAAGGTAAGAATCTAACATATATTAATCAGAAGACAGTCAAGACTGTAAAAATGTGTAATAATAAACCTTCCGAGATTATATGAACGTACTCAATTATAGTTTATATAAATAAAATATTAGTGTTGTATTGTATTCTAATGTATCAGGATTTATTGAAAAATTGAAAGATATCTTAAGCAATGGAGTTATCAATTGATCATATTATCAGGAGTAAGACATGGAAAAAGTTAGTACTATTTGGTTTACAACAATATTATGTTTTTTCGGTTGGGGGAAAAGGGACAAACTCATTTAAATTTCGGACATCTTTTATTAAATTTTCGAATAATACTGTCCTAACAGTAATGCATAATGTGCTGATATCTAAAAGCAACACAAACTTTTGACTTTTCCTCACCACATTTATATTTTCCGGATCTTACTTTTCTTTATACATTTTTCTCTTTTGTTTTTTTGTTAATTATTTACTCTTTTTATACGTTTCGACCCATCAAATTTTGATATGGGCTTTCATCAATATATGAATCCAACTCATCTTTATAGTATGGGCTTCAACGTTACGAAAGTTGAGACTACTTATTGGATAGACAAGGCGGTCCAAAGAAATGTCAGAGGAAGTCAATTATCTATCATGACTATAATCTGTAATGGATTAATGTTTTGGGAGACAAGTGCACTGATGTTTCATCAATGTCTCACCAGAATATTCAAAATATTTGATTAAAAATAAAAAAAAAGAGTATGTCTACAGAACCAGAAGGTTGACCGTTGAACACGAGAAATAATGATGTCGCAGAGAAGAGCGTGACGACTGACGAGAGGTACAAAAGTTAAAAAGTCGATAGAATCAACGATCATGATTAGATTAACACATATTTTTACATCGGGCGGTTGAGGATGAATAAACAAAGCGTGGTGTGAGTGTGAGTTGGATCAAGCATGTCTACTACGATAAGGACACGTGTTCCCTTGTTTGACGGGATGAGCCGTTACTGTATTTACTTTATAACTCCTCAAACCAAAAGACCAAAAAAATTTCTTTGGTGATGGGCCAAGCGCCGTCGTTTACGGCGGAATCTAATGGAAGCGATACAGATTTGAGGTTATGGTCTCCGATGATGGTATCTGGAGGACAATCGTTTATAGCTGCTGTTAGAGATTGTGATTTAACGGGAGTTCTACCGGATGAGTGTTTAGCTCATGTGTTTCAATATCTTGGAGCTGGAGATCGGAAGCGATGCTCTCTTGTTTGTAAACGGTGGTTGTTTGTCGATGGTCAGAATCGTCATAGGTTATCTTTAGATGCTAAGGATGAGATCTTCTCTTACCTGACCTCCATGTTCGACCGATTCGATTCGGTGACGAAGCTTGCTCTCCGATGTGATCGGAAGTCTGTTAGCTTAAGCGATGAAGCTTTGGCTATGATCTCCATTCGTTGTTTGAATCTGACTCGTGTTAAGCTTCGTGGTTGTCGCGAAATCACGGATCTGGGAATGGAAAAGTTCGCTCGGAATTGTAAAAATCTAAAGAAGCTCTCAGTTGGATCTTGCAATTTTGGAGCTAAAGGTGTGAACGCCATGCTTGAACATTGCAAGCTTCTTGAAGAATTGTCGGTGAAGAGACTTCGAGGAATCCACGAAGCAGCTGAGTTGATTCAGCTTCCAGCATCTTCTTCGCTAAGGTCAATATGCTTGAAGGAGCTCGTTAATGGCCAGGTATTTGAACCATTGGTTGCTACTACAAGAACATTGAAAACATTGAAAATTATTCGTTGTTTGGGTGATTGGGATAAAGTTTTTCAAATGATTGGAAATGGTCAAAGTTCTTTAAGTGAAATTCACCTTGAGAGGCTCCAAGTGAGTGACATTGGCCTCTCTGCTATATCAAAATGCTCTAATGTAGAGACATTGCATATAGTGAAAACCCCTGAGTGCTCAAACTATGGTCTGATTAATGTAGCTGAGAGATGTAAACTTCTGAGGAAACTTCATATTGATGGTTGGAGAACTAATAGGATTGGTGATGAAGGTCTTATGGCTGTAGCTAAACACTGCTTAAACTTACAAGAACTTGTGCTTATTGGTGTTAATGCAACACATATGAGTTTAGAAGCCATTGCTACAAACTGTGAGAAACTTGAAAGATTAGCACTTTGTGGATGTGGAACCATAGGTGATACAGAGATCATTTGCATCGCTAAGAAATGTGGAGCATTGAGGAAATTCTGTATCAAAGGATGTCCGATTTCAGATAAAGGGATAGAGGCGCTCGCATTTGGTTGTCCAAATCTAGTGAAGTTGAAGGTCAAGAAATGTAGAGTTGTGACTGGAGAGATTGGAGATTGGCTGCGTGAACAAAGGAGGACACTTGTGGTAAGTATGGATAGTGATGAAACAGAGGCGGTGGTA
>KE159115.1:17975-30021 GCA_000411055.1 Leavenworthia alabamica | reverse complement strand
CAGTGATGCAGTGGCGGAGATTGGGTCGGGTAATGGTGGTGGCAACAACGGAGGAAGTAGAATAGCGACGATTAGGTCAAGATTAGGGCTTCTTGGTGGAAGGAACTTGGTAACTTGCACATTCAAGAGATGGTCTCAAAATGACAATGCTAGTAGTTCGACTTGATCAGCTATAACTATAAAAATTGGTAATTGTCAAAAATCTTTCTTGTTTGTAATATGTAATCCTCTTTCATTTTCAGCTGTGTAAGACTTTGTCAATAAGAAAATTAATGCTAAGGCAAAATATTTAATGTATTTGACTATTGACTGTAGATTTGGTTTCTTTGATTGGAATATGAATATTCATCAATTGATGTGAATGAAATGTCTATGTAGTTGAGTTATTTGACTTTATATAAATGTAACAGGATTATACCGTATGAGTGTACAAAACATTAATTACAAGTGACGAGAGAAACTATGTAGAAAATTAAAGATTAGAGTTTGTTTTTAACGTAGACACTTTGTTGTTAAGTTTTTATTTTTAGAATTTGTTTGAATAAACTCTTAATTTCAACCGTTTATATTTTTGTACCGAGTCTTGTTAACGTAGATAGTGTTGTTGGTTTATTTATTTTTCTATAGTGGTTTGAGTATTGTGTTCAAAAATCTATAATCTATAATTCATAATATAATAGTAGTTAATAAAAATATTTATTATTGAGAAAGAAATCAAGCAATTGTCAAAAACGAAGGAAAAAGTGAATAACCCAACTCACACTATTCATCCCCCAAACCAAAGGCCCAAAGTGATTAGAAAAAATAAACAAAAAAAAAGGAAACCTTTATTTGGACAGAAGAATAAATAAAAGATAGTTGATAGGCTTCTCTAACAAATTAAATAAACAAGAAAAAAGGCAAAGGCCAAAAAAAAAAACAGAATAAAACCCTAAATTTAGATTCTCCGTCTTCCCCAACTCTCTCCGTACCTCAGTCGCCGCCTCTTAAAAGATCACAGAGCTAGCGTCGTTGGTAATGGAGCATAAGCTAGACACTGCTGAGAAACAAGTAAGTCTCTTTTGTTATCAGATATTTTCTCAGCTAAAAATCTTCTCCATCTCTTTGGTAAATTAACGATGAGTTGTTTAGGTGCTAGTTGAGCTGGTGAAGCTAGTTCAGAAACGAGGTTTAGAAGGAGAAAACGGAGGATGGAAAGAATTTTTAAACGTTTACGATAAAAGAAACGGATCGAGTTTGAGTGATCCTTCAAGACGTTCCAATGATGTATTAGTTGCTTTTCTCAAGACTTTTAAAAAGAAAGAAGATTTGCAGGTTTTACTTCTTACTTCTTCTTTTACCATGTTGTTTTATATATATGTATTTGATTCTTTTGTTTTTTTTCTTCACTTTCAGCTATTAGCTAGGGTTCTCCAATGTGGTGCTAATCGTGAATTAATTGAGAAATTCAAAGACCAATCTCCTGATAAAGAGACCCCTGAGCAGGTTGGAGAGAATGTTTTAATTTATATAGGTTTTTGGTTTGTTTAATTCAAATGGTTGGGTTCATAACTCTTATGTTATTGGCATTGCAGAAGCTAGTTAGAATGACTATTGCTCATTACCAGTACCCTACAGCTTATGCTTTCCCTTCTTATGCCGAGGTTTGTTCAAATTATGATTAGCTTCTTCTTGCTTCTCATGCTTTTTGAGGTTATCAATACCCTTTTCTGAAATTGCAAAACAGAATTGGCTTGTAACCGGTATTGGAAAGAAGAAGTCTAAAGTGATGAAATCAACTAGAATGCTTTCTATTGATTGTGAGATGGTTACTTGTGATGATGGGACTGAAGCTGTTGTTAGAGTTGGTGCTGTTGACCGTGATTTAAAGGTAATGTAGGCTTTTTAGTTTTTTTTTTTTAATATTTTCGAGTATCGTAACAAGTTTTAACCATTATTGATGATGCTCATAAATTAGGTGGTTCTTGACAAATATGTGAAACCGGACAAACCAGTTGTTAACTATAAAACAGAGATTACTGGAGTTACTCCTGAGGATGTTGAGAAAGCTACTCTATCTGTTACTGATATTCAAAAAAAATTGAGGAGGTTTCTTTCTGTGGGAACTATTTTGGTAGGTCATGGTTTGCACAATGATCTTCAAGGTAAGTAAAAGGCTACCTAACTGTTTCTCTATGTGTTGAGATATTTTTAATTTCTATTCTTCTTACGAGTTACTTTGATGATTACAGTGTTGAAGATAGATCATGCAAGAGTAATTGATACTTCATTTGTATTTAAGTATGTCAATGCACCAATTACTCAAAGACCTTCTTTGAATAATCTATGCAAGGCAAGTATGCTAGGATTTTTATTATTCTCTTCGGGTTGAGAATTGAATCGTGAGTATGTGTATGATTGGTAGATTGTTTTTGTTTCTCCAGTCTATTTTGGGTCAAGAAGTGCGAATGGTTGGTGCTGCTCACAACTGTGTTCATGACGCAGCTGCTGCCATGAAGCTTGTACTTGCTGTTGTAGAAAAAGGAGTAGACACTTCAATTCCAGAAACTAAAGAAGTAAGGCTGATTTTTACAAATCATTCTTTTAAGTTCCAAATTAATAATTTTTTGAAAACATGTTCATAATTGTTTGCAAAATCCTTGTTAGATGTTGGAGTCTGTGAAGATAAGACATGAAGCTGGTAAGTCACAGCTCTTCCTTCATAGAATCCCTCACGATGTCCCATCTCAAGAATTACAAGGAGTTCTTACTGGTGATTTCACACTTGAAGTTAAGGTAATATTATACTAAATCCGCAGATTCTAATATTTTTTTTTGCCTCTTTCTCTAATGTTTTTGTGTATTGTTTATGGGCAGCCACCAAAAAAAGTTGGAGGTTATTATACTGCAATCGTTAATTTTAAAAGTCCAGAAGAAGCAAGTCAAGCATTTGATAAAGTTGAAGGAGATGTAGTTAAGGTATTTAGTATAATCTCTCTGGCCATTTCATAACCCGAAAACTATCACAAGAACATGGATTTGATAAGGTTTTGTCTTTTCAGGATAAAGGAGGCTTGCCACAAAAGATGGTTGCGTTCAAGCTGAGATCAGGGTCAGGAGCTAGTTTATATGTTCGTAAAATGGTTCATGATGGTGAAGTCTATGCAACAAAGAGTGGTGAAACAGAGGAGAATAATGTGAGTTGTATGAAACAGAATAGAGAAGATGAATCTGAAGAGACCGGAGAAGCAAATGTAATTCAAAGAGAGGCTGGTACGGCAAAACTCCTCATTCATAATATCCCTCTCAAATTCCCATCGCAAGAGTTACAAGGAGTTATTACCGGAGATTTTAAAGTTGAAGTTATGGTAATATACTAAATCCGAACATCCTAATCTTTATACTCTATGTTTTTTTCTCTCTCACGAGGATAAATGTTGTTGTGATTCGTTAATGGGCAGCCACCAAAAAAGGAAGGAGGTTATTATACTGCAGTCATTGAATTTAATAGTCGAGAAGAAGCAAATCAAGCCTTTGATAACGTTGAAGGAGAAGCAGTTAAGGTGTTTAGGATCATCTCTTTGGTTATTTTAGGATCCGAAACGATCATAAGAAAATTTATATTTGATATAACAAGTTTCATGCCGTCTTTTTTCTTGCAGGATAAAAGAGGTTTGCCACAAAAAATGTTTGCGTTTAAGCTAAGTTCAGGATTAGCAGGTAGTTTATACGTTCGTAAGATTGTTGACGATGGTGAAACCTCTGGAACAAAGAGACTTCACCCAGAGGAGAACAATGCGAGTTCAAAGAGACAGAGGAAAGAAGATGAATCTGAGAAGGCCAAAGATGCAAATGTAAACCATTGTGAGGATCATTTAGAGGAAATTGAAAAACTGAAGGAGAAACTCAAAGCTAAGGACTTTGTGAACAGCTGCGAAGGTCATTCAAAGGAAATTGAAGACCTGAAGCAGAAACTCAAAGCCAAGGAACTTCAGATCCAGACTCAGGATAAGATTATTGCTAACCTCAAAATCAAACTTGAGAAGAAAAAGTCAAAGCTTCGTTAAGGATTTAACAAAATCAAACCATGGCTCGAAGTTAGGGAGCTCATTGTACTTGTTTTTGTTGTCTTAAATTTTGGCTAGTTTTTATGGTTAGGAGAAGTCAGAGACGTCTTCCAATTTTTGTTTTAGGACGAAAGTATCCAATTAATGAACTCAAAATATTTCATATGGTTTTTGTATTGCATAAGATGAAGCAAATGCAGATCAAACGATATCTGATATGTACGAGATAAAGAATATGAATTGAAACTCATCTATCTTCAGCGAGTTGCTGATCCTTTAATACCATCAAAAGCTTTTGGTTCTCTTGGAGTTCTCTTGCTCTTTGATCCTCTTGGCTTTGAGTTGCTTTTTGCTTCTTTGTTCACCACTGCGAGCTCTGATGAAGAGTCTGGCCACGGTGTCCTTTTTGATGGTACTGTGATTTCTAAAGGCGACTTAATGATCCAGCTGCATCCACAATTATACGTTTAAAAGTCAAGATGGCAATTTTGCTTTGCTACAGTCTACAGATAGGAAGAGTGTAAAACAAAACTTACCCAGGTGGGAATTTACTATCAGCTCGAGCTTCAACCCGAAGCCACCAAAGCAAGACCTGACGGCCACAGCTTCCAAGCGGTTCCACCTTTGAAGGATCCTTGACCAGAGACAATGGACTATCAATTTCCACATTATCATCCAACAAGTTGAGATCTTTAACCCATGCTGGTCTATCATGTACAGAATCCTCCCAGAGTAACCTAGAATTCAATACAAACCCTGACCATTCCATCTTACTAGGCATCACAGCTGCTTTGTCATCAATATAAACTGCAGTCTTCTTGGCATAAGGCTGAGTGTTGTAAATGTGCCAACCCACTAATTTGCCAGAAGAATCACAACTTGGACCTTGAATTGGCATTGAACGTTTCTCCTTGTGCTGGTCTTGTTGATCCTTCAAGACAGATGATAATTCATCTGCATTACCAGAGTGAGCAAGTATACCAATAGATAGAGCACCAACCCATTTCATAGTTTGAATCTCATCAAATAGCTCCATACTATGCATATTGCTATCATCACCAAACATAACAATCCCATCTAACTTCTTCTCTCTCACGATTCTGCTCTTTCGATCAATAAGCAAAAAAAACATCAACACAAAGATCAAAATTAGAGAATCAATCAAAAGAGGAAACAAAAATGTGAATCGGTAAGTTCACCTCAAGGCGTGAAGTCGCATTTTAGTCTCCAATTTGTGTCGATCTTCCCAAGTATTCGGCATTTTCTGGTTAAACCCAGTGTGAATCGTCTTCAATCCTGATTTTGAGATAAACGAAGCAGTCTCGTTAGTTATACCACCAGCTTCCACAACGATCCAAATCAAATCGTAAGGGACGAGCATGAGCGAGTGCATAACTCCAGTCAAATGCAGCGCCTGAAAAGTCCGTACATATGTCGGTGTCACCACAATCACAGTCTTAGGGCTCCTCACACCGTACAGTGATTTCTGCTCTTTCTGTACTCTCACAAGCAACTGATGAGCTCTCATGACCTCAATCGGATTCGGGTGAGGCCATGGACGGATCCGGATCCCGTGTCTTCCAACCACCACTCGAGAGTTCTTNCGGTGGCGTCAGAGAGAAAAGGTGTGGTGTATAGAGTAGTGACTGAAGTAGAGAAGATGAAGAAGAGGAATAAATGGCTGAATCGGAAACCTAAAATCAAGCTGATCATGCAGCAGAGACAGTGAATGAGAAGCCAAAAGACAGATGATGGAGATTTGATAAAGAAACCTCCATCGAATGACGGATCTAACGACGGAGATGATCTGAAACTGTTTCCTCGACGGTTCCAGTAGCTTCGAAACGCAGAGAGCGTCATAGTCTTCTTCCTTATTCTCAACAGTAAGAGCCAAGGAACGAACATAAAAAGAGGGAAAATGTCTGTTAAAATTAATTACTTTATATATATAAGATTTAATTAATTATTATTTATGGTTACCAGCACCAGTCTTCTTCTGTTGGTACAACGGACGGACATATATAACTTTAAATATCGAAACCGTAAATTAAAAGCAAGGTTTAGTTTTATGAAGAATGAGTTTACACGTGGCGTTATATGGGTGAGAGGTTGAGGCGTTAATATCGTTAATCTCAGGACAGGAGTGATGATTAAGGAGTAAAGCACGTGTATAATTAGTAAGATGTGACGTTCATTAATGATTACATACGTGTTCGCAATCGCAGCCATTCACCGGAAGAATAGTAGTCGTACGATTTAGGTTACCGTTTCCCTTTATTTCTAAGCAAATTCAACAAGTGGATTTAATTAAACACACTCACTTTTTACTAATTAAATCATAAACTATTCCTCATAGATATTATTAATTTTTAACAAATTCATTTTTTTAAAATTCTTACTATAATTAATAATCTTAGTTATCGATGGGCATGTTAATTTGGATGAATATTCTTCACAAATTCAAATGAATATATAAGCCCATGTCTTTAAGTTGAATATATAAAGCCCAATATGGCCCAAAAACTGTTGAGAAGAAAAACAACATTTTCTTAACAGAATTTAAAGAAACAAAAAAAAACAAATCATTAAAGCGACCCACTTCGAACCCTAATTTACGGCGGTGGCTATGAGTTTGCGGCGGAATTTGATTGGATAGCGAAAATGTAGGAGGAGAGGAGAGGCCATTGTTTGTGGTAATGATCTTGGTACGCTACTGCATGCTGCAAAGAGAGTTGAGCCTTACTCTGATTATGTTGATATCAATTCAACGTTTACAAATGTAGTCGTAAAAATTGTAGAATTTAAACCAAAAGAAAAAAACGTATGAGGCCAGAACTATATCAATGCATATTTGGATTTAGAGAGAGCACACTATATTAGCATTGATAACCCATAACTATGAGAACAAAGGCCCAAAGATTGTGTCCATTGTATTACCAAAATAAAGAGTTAGATATGCATGTGGTCCATTTTGTGAATACACAAATATGTAATTTTATTATATCAATCCACTATGTTGACTTCATTTCTCATCCCACTAGAAATTTAGAACTTGCAGATAATAAGCTGTCTCGTTGCATAGTTAATTCGTTTTTTCTTAGGAAACCATTTAGGGAGACTAAGAAAAGTCGTTTACCGAATATTTTAAACGTCATTTATCGTGTGAAGATGAATCTTTTTATTTTCTTTCTAATAAGATCTAGTCATATTTTGAATTGGTTAGTGATTTAATACTTTTACGATGAGTTTTATTGATTTAATAAATTAAAGATCATATATGATCATCTATTAAAAGGTGTATATATAACTGTATTGGACTGATTCTTTTGTATTCATTTACTTAATAAACATATAAAAACAAAACAAACCCCATCTTTTGAAAATAAATATGTAAAAAAGTGGTCCATTTTCTATATAATGTATTAATATTTTTGCTTTTCCGTGGTAATTGGCACCATGTTCACGTGCCAACTGGGTCACAGCTAAAACTTTCATTATTAAGTCTTATATTTCTCTTCTCAAATTATTTATTTTGTAATTATTCTTGTTATATTAATAGTTTTTGTGTAAATCAAAGTCGTGGGAACAATCCAAATACATCACTCGACTTCGACTCATACCCTACATATTTTTCTATATTAACCCTAGTTTTTTTTAATTCTTTTGCGTGTAACGATTCCTAAATGATCACAAAATTATTATGAAAGGAACATAAATTGTTAATTATAATCGTAAAATATTGTAGTTGTTCCTTGTTGGTTCATATACAATTAATTATAAAAAATCATAAACGATAAAATATAATCGGAATAAAACACGTAAAAAAACTTGTGATATATAAACGGACGTGTATATATAATTAAGAACCACCAAACAAAAATTGAAAACAAAATAGAATCTATTTGAGAAATGTTCATTTAGAAAATTATGAGTTATGTAGGTATATATTAGATGGGTTCATATCACAAGCATATTATTGAAATCGTGAAGAAACAAGTCAAGAGAGCAGCAACATCATAAAATATGATTCAAACTTATTAATATAATAAATATTATTGTTATATCATATATATGATTTGTATCATCCACTATTAAGAATAAAGATCATTATCCAAATTAATTTTTAATGAAGGAAATACAGCTTGACACTCCTGAAAATAACATTAAATAATTATTGAAAGATCACTTCTTTCGTGGATTTGACATATTTGCTAATTATAAACAATCTCCCATTTGCTATATAAAATATTAATACCGATTAATTTGTGTTATACCAGTAGTTGACTTGTATGTGTTACTGTGATTATATATACACTATTTAATTTTCTACTTTTTTTTTGGCATCATTACTATTTATATTAAATCCTACGTAATATAAGAAATGTTTTAATTTACTGTAACCAAAAATATAGTTAAATTAAATATATGATCGAAACCCATAGAATAAACGAATGTCCAATGACGTTTATACAGTAACCTTCAGAGATTTTTTTGTTAATTAAGAAAAAAAAATAGTGTATGTACCCATGTTATTATATTATTTAATCATTTATTGGTCTGTTGTAGGTTGTAGTTAACATTGTGTAGGAAACAAATTTTATTATTTAAACATTTTTCTTAATTATTTGTAGATATATTTATTTTGTTACCAAACACTTGATTGGGTTGTATAAAAATAAAAAATGAAGATGGGAGAGTAAGTGGCAAGTGGGTTGAAATATAAAATATAAATAGCGTATCGAAGGAGAAAAGAAAATAGGAAAGAAGACAAAAAGGACAATACAAACGGGGATATCAAAGGGATAAAAAAGACAATACACAATACGTGTCGTAATTTTAGTACACATAAAGTCAATTCATAACGGTATCCAGTCACCGACCACACCGACCTATCTCTTCTACCGTATTCCGTATTACCTTATACGTATATTGTCATAAACGGGACCGTAACACTGCTAGGACGGATTATAATTTATCTTTCTAATTATACTACACAACTCTATATGATTCTCCGTTTCATAATTTCCACAAAATAACATATAATAAAGTATGTTTGATGTTATTTACATATGATACATGAAAGAATTTGGTGATGATTGTAACTCGTAGGCTTATCGCTTTATTTGTCTATGATCTGGATAAAGTAAACTTATTCCTTAGTATAAATTTATGAGATTTTGGCTAATAACAATTTAGTATGTACAAACAAAATATGTATTGGTAGTATATTCGATACATAGAAATATTTTAAATAATAGAAACACTCAGAGGTTTGCGTACTATAATAATACATATGGATATAGTATATAGTATACTACTAAAATATTTAATAATAATAATAATATGTATGCGCATGTCATCTCCACCACCTCTTCTTCCGCCTATCCTCTTAAAAAGTTTCTGTTACATCAAAAATAAAAGCGAATCATCACAGAAGATACAGCTTTCATCATCGGCCCAATATTTATTTTTCTTTTTTTTTTTATAATAACTGATAATTCCTAAACGAATTTAAATAGAAGACAGAAGAAAAAAATTTGTTATAAGACGAAAACAAATAGACAACACAGCATCACAAGTTGTATCTTCAAAATCCAACTAACCTAAATCCTCTCATCTGCTTACTTTTTTCTCTTGTCGGTGAATTTGGATTTTTCTCTCTTCTCCATCATCATAACACCACCACCTGCAACCTCTTCCCTCTCTCTCTCTCTCTCCTGCTCCGACATATTTATTCTCTCTGTCTCGACCAAAGCCAGATCGAAAATTCTCTCAATACCCACTTCGAAAGTCTCTCTCTTTCGAGGGTTTTAGAAGATTCCTCTATGGACGGCGGTGGAGCAGCTGACGTGGCAGTCGAGGGTACGAGGAAGAGAGAGAGACCTTATAAAGGAATTAGGATGAGGAAGTGGGGAAAGTGGGTGGCTGAGATTCGAGAGCCTAATAAACGCTCTAGGTTATGGCTTGGCTCTTACTCCACTCCTGAGGCGGCGGCGCGTGCTTATGATACAGCTGTTTTCTATCTCAGGGGACCTACCGCGAGGCTTAACTTCCCGGAGATTTTACCGGGAGAGAAATTTTCTGATGAAGATATGTCTGCTGCCACAATCAGGAAAAAAGCGACGGAGGTTGGAGCTCAGGTGGATGCTTTAGGCACTGCGGTGCAAAATAACCGCCACCGTGTTTTTGGTCAAAGTCGAGATCGGAATTATCAAAACGGTGAACGAGAAGAAGAAGATGATAAGAGATTGAAAAGTGGCGACCGGTTATTGAATGGGGTCGACTTGAATAAGTTACCCGACCCGGAAAGCTCCGATGAAGAATCTGAAAGCAAATAAATATAATATTATCTTAAAGCGGTGGACGTTGCTAACGTACGCCAAATGTTTTTTTTACGGCTTTTAGTTGTTAATTTTGTTCCCTTTATTACGGTTAATGGAATTTTAGGTTATTATACAAATTGTATATTATTCTACTCATTAATGAGTTTTGCCTTATTTCCTAATTCCTATCACTCATTTATCGTTTTTACTTACATGTGTCTTCTTTACTTTATGCCACCAAAACAAGTCTGAACCGGACCAAATGTAAAATTTAATTTAATTGACAAACCAATGATTTTGAGTAATTTAGGGGCCCTGAAGAAGAGATAACCGAATCGGATTTAATAAACCAATTATTGATTTTTGGTTAAGAGACGATAGAGTTTTGGTATGAATAAAATCTAAGAACAAGTAAAAAAGAAGAAGAATGAGTTTTATATACAAAGAGCACCAACATCAAGTGCATTTGCTTCAACTTCATTAGAAGTACCTCTCCTCAAATTTTTTCTCCCTTTCTTCGACTCCATTGTTTGATTCCTGCCAATATTATCATTAACAAATACATTAACTTTGTGTTTTGTACAACTGATTTAAGATACTTACACTAACAGTTTAACAGAGGATCTCCCAGTTGCTGTTCCACAGCATGATTTGTATTTCTTCTTTGAACCACATGGACACGTTTTATTCCTCGGTATCTTCTGCAGTTTTACTTTCATAATTAATATTCAAATCAAATATATAGGAGTGACTGAAGCTATCTCATTGTTTCAGTTGAACCTTATCATCTGTCTGTGAACTGCGTTTGTCATGGACTGTTTCAATGTGACTGCAGCTTGCTGATTCCTCTTCCCTGGGTTGCTCAGTGCTTTCCGTTGTACTATCCCTTGCTTCCTTTGGATTTGTGGTATCTGCTGTAGAAGTGGTTTCTGATTCATTTTCAGTCAAAGACTCTAATCCTTGCTCCGCTATTAGGAATTCTATGGCAGCATCAACATCGCCGTTTACTTGTACTAGAATCTATGGGGAGATTTCAGATAAGTGAGAGGACTTGTGAGTTGTGACAATATTTTATCACATATTAACCAAACATGATGGGGTTATCACCTGTTCAGCTTTATCAGCATTGTCACAGCAACTACCAGACATGACTACTTTGATATCCCCAGCATCTACATTAGTCTTATCAGCTTTGTTTTTGGATTTGCTTTCTGTGGCTTTCACTTGTTTAGATGGAACTGAAACTTTAGCATCAGCCTTTCACAAAACTGGAACTTGTTAGGGAAGAGATGTTGGATAATTCCAATGATTTGAAACATTGAATTGATTTGAAAATGAAGTATTAGTAAAGATTCATGAATGGACATTGGAAAAGAAGATTCATGAATGTGCATTGGAAGGATGAATCTACAAAATCAATGAACCTTTAGTCTTTAATATTGTTCAATGTTTCTAATCTCTTTAAGTCTTTTCAATTAGTATATAAATCCTCAATGTGATCATTGTAAATATCACAAACACAAGTAAATATATTCTCTTTAAAGATTTGAATTGGTATCAGAGCTTGGTGAGAAGTCTCGATCAAAAAATCTTAGAGAAATTAGTTACATGGAGGTAACTAATGATCAGTCACGTTCAAAGGAGATTGGATCATCATCCATCCAATGTCCGATGTTG
>KE159115.1:3322-13866 GCA_000411055.1 Leavenworthia alabamica | reverse complement strand
GATTTAATTGGAGTTCAAGAGTTCAAACTTCCTAAAATTCAAGTTGGAATTAAGGGGGAGATTGTTGGATAATTCCAATGATTTGAAACATTGAATTGATTTGAAGATGAAGTGTTAGTAAAGATTCATGAATGGACATTGGGAAAGAAGATTCATGAATGTGCATTGGAAGGATGAATCTACAAAATCAATGAACCTTTAGTCTTTAATATTGTTCAATGTTTCTAATCTCTTTAAGTCTTTTCAATTAGTATATAAATCCTCAATGTGATCATTGTAAATATCACAAACACAAGTAAATATATTCTCTTTAAAGATTTGAAGAGACACAGACCATAAACACTGAGCTAAAAGTTTAGAGTAAAACCTTAATTACAACAGGCATGGCTGGTCCTCCACAATCATCTTCCTTCGATCGCAGACTGTTATAGTGTTCTCCATCATGGTAAGACCTGAAAGAGAAACCTTTTAAAAAATTAGATGATACAATAAACAGATCATAAAACAAATCAAGTACTTACAGATGAATCATGCGTGTTCGTATATCTTCAAAATTGCGTATATACCAACGTGGTGACATGTTCTTCAACAAATAAACCAATGCTCAAACAAACAAACATACATAAAATCCTCAAAAAGAAAGCAGATAATGGGAAGAGGCATAAATAGTTACCCTGTGAATACAAATATTACAGCTAGTGACAAGAGAAGTAGCCTGTAATTCTAAATTCCCAGCCCAAGTTCCATCATCATTCATGGTTTTACAGTAATCCTCAAATGGAACATCATCTTCAATAAAAGGTGCGAACATTTCACGATTTTTCTGTTAAATAGCCATAAGATTTGAGTACTTATAAATCCAAAAACCAAGACTTTAAAAATGGAATGCAACTTATTAGTTTACCACTATATACTGAACAACCAAGTTACGGTACTTGCTATGTTCATCTTCATTGCCTTCCAATTGATCAGCAATTGCCCTGTCACCATTTCAATTTTAACAATTCCTTTCGATGATGTTTGGAGACTAACCCATACGAAGATGAAAATAACAAAGACGGACCTGAAGAAACAATTACCATCTGAAGTCACTTGTATTATCTTAAGCCCTAATGAATCAAGCTGAGCTCGAAACTGAGACATCTCATTCTCATCCTCCTTTCCTTGTTTCGTCTTCTTCTTCACCTATTTATCAAATTAAACACACACTAATTCCTCAATATTCCTGATATTACTAATCGAATCATCAGCAAATTAATTCGAAAGTATTGGGAGAATGATGAACCTGATGAGCTTGTTTCTTAGGTTTAGTTTTCTGTTGCTTAGTTTTCGCCATTTGCAGATCAATCAGAGTCCAGATTCAAGGAATGATAATTTATAAAGCATGTAGTTGCGGCAGCTCAACAACAACGCATCACAACATTTTGTCGCCGCCGATTCTCCGGCAGATTATACAAAACCAAGTAACGAGGTTATTGGGTGGCCCAGTAACGTTGTGAAAATTTAAATGGGCCGCAAAGCCCATTAAGCTACACAAAAAGCCCCGGTTGGATTCGATATGCTCAGAATTATGAGAATAATAACCAAGAAGCTAAAGCAACGACCCAATGATAACAAAGGCCCAATGATATAGAAATTGGAACACTATCAAATTGGATAATATAAAGTCCAAATACATGTGACCTTGGATTTAAATTCATAAACAGTACAAACAAATAATTTAAAAGCCACCGACAGGTACAGTAACCAAAAGACCAGTAGCAAATTACTATTCCACCCCCATGAATAATCACTATTTTTGTTTCGTAATATTTCTTCTTCTTCTATCTCCGGCATCGAGTGATCGACGAGCAGCCTCGACTGTAAGGATGAACCGGACCTCTAGCTCTGAAGCAGTTATGAGTGTAGTACGATCTTCCGGATCTAGGAGGACACGGGACTCGATTCGCTGACAATGCACCGTACGAGATGTAATACTTCCTCCTCCGCCAGTATAACGACCGTCTACCGCCATTGTCTTCTTCCATAACATTCTCCAAACTGTCTTCTCCGTCGATGTTGAATTCGTCACTGTGAGTGATCGGCCAGTCGAATCCGTCGCCTAGAAGAACAATAGGTAGATTTTCCGAGATAGATTCAGATCTTGGGAGTGAAATGAAGGTGAGAAGCAAGATACTGAGGAGGAGATTCAGAGATGAAGCTGCCATGGCGATTGTTGGAAGACGAAAGCAAAGAAAGAGACAGAGTCACATGTGAAGAGGTGATTGAGTGTTTACAGTTGTGAAGACTACTAGGCTTTTTGGTTAATGCGCCCATTTATGGACGGACCTCGAATCTAGTTCTATAAATTGTAATGAATATACAATACAATGCTTATTTGGGTTGCAAAATCACTTATTTAATTGCCGTCATAGCTCATATCCACGGCCCATTGGTATCTAAGCCCATATAAGAAAAGCTGACAAAATTTGAGTTATATAATAATGTTTTTACTCATTTTTATTTTTCCATATAATAAAGATTATCAACCCCATGTGAAACATTTATATATTCCAAAACCTAATTAATAGGTCAGCTTTACAAAAAAAACATCCAAATCTCGTGTTCCCACAACTTAAACTATTCCAAATCTACGATACTGTCCATTCTAGTCCTCACACATTTATATATACACGATCACGCATTTGCATTACAACAATACTCACACATACTCAAATCAACATGATCAACAACGATGTTGACGAAGGGTTTCCCAAAGGATATTTGATTCTCCAACCCGAACAGCTTAGGCCATTAGAACTTCTCCGTCTTTTATTCTCCGGCGATATCGAGAAACCAAGATTAATAGATAGTTCAGAAACAAAAGAACCAAGTTTCCGACGTCGATGGCTTATCTTTGTCTCTCTCGTCCTTCTCAAGATTCTCTTATTCTTCTCCGAGTTTTTAGCTTTCCTTGGCACCGTCTTTGAATTCTCCTTAAACTTCCTCTCTAATAACTCTTTCTCCGGTTTCTTCCTCCGAGGTCCTGTGGTTTCCATTAGTTTTTATCTAATAATGATTATAACCAATTAATGTATATGTTAATTCTGTGGAGACATGCAGGAGAACTGGTAATCTTGAATCCGATGTCGGAGAAATATCAGTCATTTATCGGACATTTAGACACGAGAATAAATTTAGATAAAACTATGACTCGAGAAGATGGAGACAGATACTATGCTGCATTGTCAATAATGTCTTCAAAAATTGCATATGAAAACTCTGTCCGTATCAAAGAAGTCGTCGAAAATCATTGGAATATGAAGTATTTAGGTCTCGTTGACTATTGGAACGGTAAACAAATAATTATATGATTATATTAAAAATTCTTGGAAAATACTGATTATTTTCATTGAAATGAGTTTGTATACACAATTTAGACTAAACCCCTACGTAACATAACCAAAGTGTACAAATAGCTAAAACCACATTTACACTCTAATAAATTATTATTTAATTGATGAAAAACAAATTATTATTTAATACAAGAGAAATTTCTTATAACACCATCAAATGGATTTTATTGGACAAAATTACGTTGATTTTTTATTTGGACATGAATACTATTTTTTATTAACAATATATTTTTATTATAAATTATGTTTTTATGAATATATATATATATATATATTTTTATTTAATGTTATGATTTAATGTTTAATGTTTGGATTTAATTAATATTTATTATTTAGGGGTTAGAGTTTAGTATTTATAGTTAGTATTTAGTATTTAGGGTTTGGGTTTAGTATTTATTATTTAGAGTTTAGAATTTTGATTTAGAAATTATAATTTATTATTTATAGTTAGGGTTTTGATATATAGTGTTTGAGTTTAGTATTTATTATTTAGGATTTGTAGAATTTCTCTAAAATAAAGTCTAGTTTTTAATTTAATTAAATTATTAAATAATAATTTTGTTTTAAATTAATTTTAGTTATATTTATGGAATATAAAATAAAATTAGTGGTATTTAAGATACGATGGTTTGATGTGTTGGTTTTGTTGGCAGAATATCAAGGAAAGGAAACAACACAAGCCTTTATAATGTCTACTATACCATCCAACGGTCAAGAAACTACAGTGGTGGTTGCATTTAGAGGCACAGAGCCGTTTAATTCCGAAGACTGGTGTTCAGATTTGGACATTACATGGTATGAGCTCCCAAACATTGGTAGGATCCATGGTGGTTTCATGAAAGCTCTTGGACTTCAAAACAATTGTAGTTGGCCAAAGGAACCTATCTCAAACCCTAATCGATTATCTCCTTTAGCTTACTACTCAATCAGAGACTCTTTAAAAACTCTGATCGCTCATAACCAAAATACTAAAATCATTCTAACTGGTCATAGCTTAGGAGGAGCCCTCGCGATATTGTTCACGGCTGTGCTCATGACTCACGACGAGACCGAGTTGTTGGAGAGGATTCAAGGAGTGTACACTTATGGACAACCTAGAGTTGGAGATTCAACGTTTGGTGAATTTATGGAGAATAAATTAAGAGAATATAATGTAAAGTATTATAGATTTGTTTATAATAATGACATTGTTCCAAGATTGCCATATGATGATAAGGATTTGATGTTCAAACACTTTGGCACTTGTATCTACTACGACCGACACTATCATGCAAAGGTATATATAAAAAAATATAACAAGGTGTTATTAAATATAGTTGATGTGACTTTATTATATATAGGTTTTAAGAGAGCAATGTGACGAGAACTATTTTTCGTTGAGGGGGATTATAAGGATGATGTACAATGGTATATTGGAGCTTATAAGAAGTTTCAGTATTGTGGCTGAAAAGGGATCAGAGTTTAGAGAAGGATGGTTGTTGAAGGTTGGTAGGGTATTAGGGATTATAGTCCCTTGGATATCGAATCATACACCTCAAGATTATGTGAATGCAACTAGATTAACACCTTCATCTGTCTTCCAAATTCATAGAGATGTATTTATAACATAAAGGGTTTGAAGTTACTGTGTGTAAATGGTCAAATATTATATTGACTTAGTGTGGTTTATTACTTTGATTATTGTACAATACAATACAAGATAGCTATGAGTTTGATCTATGTACCTGCAAACCATCTTTGTTTTTTCCTGATTGTAATACCTCGACTGCCACCGTCCGTGAGCACACAAATGTTCTTTTTCGTCCCGTGGACGATCCCATGTCCTCTCTAGGCCCATTGGGCCTCCACGTCTTCTCTAAACCCATTGGACCTCACCCTCGTCCGACAGTCAGTGCATTATTTTTCTGAGGTTCAAGAATTTGTTTACTGTCCCTACAAATCACCACATGATCTTTCTCTGTGCGTTGGTCTCACTTACACAATACCGACAATCACTTCCCGGTAGATAGCTCATCCTACTACTACTCTAGTCCAAATACGCTTAACTGTATAGTTCTTGAAGGAGTGGTTGACCGAAAAAATAAGTGAACTTTGGTGACATAGGAAGCCAAATCAAATGTCTTAACTTTCTTCTTATGTACCACCGTATCAGAATCTGGGATGTTACAATGATCATCATCCCATTCTCCCCATTGCTTCTATCTTCATCCCCAAGACTGATCACGATTCACAAATGCTTCTCCATGATCTAATGCTCTAAATGACACCCTTCGTTTACTCGGATGATCATCTTCATTCAAAAGAAGACACCCACCATTGTGGAAAGAACACATTCGAATAGAAGAAATGCACAATAATTTATATTAAAAATCCAATATGAAGAAATTTACCAAAGATCATGACTTTTATCTGCCTTGTGTTTACTAGAAATTGACCATTGATAAGAATCAGGTAAAAAACAAACAAAAACGTGCAGTTTCTGTCTTTCTGAAGTAAAATGAGTGGAAGAAACGTTGTAGTTTCTGAAGTCAACGACCAGGGGATTGCGTAGCAAAGGGGTTTTGATTTCGTCTTCCTTGTTTTATATTACAATTTCCGAAGCAATATATATTGAGATCTCCTTCTCAGAATGATCCTTCGATAGAAATTCAGATCTCTTTTCTTAAAATGTGAGTTTTAATTTCTGAACTAAAAGAGGAGAAAACAACAATTTACGAATGGCCGAGTTAATTGGGGGAGCTCCGGTCAATGTGGCTTTGAAACTTGTTATTTCAGAGATAAAGAAGACGAAAGATTTCAAATCCTTGTTTAAGGAGCTCTTATCAACTTCGGAGAAATTGGTTCCATTAACGGAAAAGATCGATTCAAACAGGGACGAGCTAAACCATGATGATAAGGAAATAAAAGAGCTCAAGGAAATAATTGAAAGAGCGCGTGTTCTGGTTATCGAGTGTCAAAACGTCAAGTTTCACAAAAGATTTGGATATACAAGAAAAATCGAGCAAGTCAACAAGGATATGCTTAAGTTTTGTCTGATGGATCTACAGCTTATTCAGCATAACGACCAATTGATGTCTTTGGAAGCCAATAATAATAACTTCAAAATTGTCATCGAGAAGGTCGACGTCATCAATGAGAGTTTTCATAAGAATATTTGTGCGGTTCCCAATGTTAATAATAATATGGTTCCTGTTGGATTGGAGTGGCCGTTGATTGAGTTAAAGAAGAAGCTTCTTGATGACTCCGTGACTAGTCTTTTGGTGTCTGCTTCTCCCGGGTGCGGGAAGACCACGCTGGTTATTCAGCTTTGTCATGATAAAGCTATTGAAGGTATATATTCTTGGAGTCTCAATCTTTACTACTTTGATTGTATTTTTTGGTTCATTCTCATTTAGTTTCCAATATTGGCAGGGAAGTTCAAGCATATTTTGTTTAATGTTGTGTCAAATACTCCTAATTTTAGGCTAATAGTACATAATTTACTCAAGCACAATGGTAAACAAGCACCTACATTTGATAACGATCATCAAGCAGTTAATGCCTTGAGAAAACTGTTGGATGAACTAAGTGGTGGTATATTGTTGGTGTTGGATGATGTGTGGCCTAAAGGAGCAGATTCCTTCCTTGAGAATTTTCCGACTGACATACCAAACCTCAAAATCTTGGCGACATCTCGGTCTGACTTGTCATATTTCAGATACACTTATCATTTGAAACCTTTAAAAGAAGAAGATGCCAAGACCCTTCTCAGGAACTGTGCATCTAAGCCTACTGACGCATCTGAAGCTGAGTATGAAGAGCTTCTCCTAGAGGTATTAGTTTATTTTCTATCTCTATTATTAAACCTATCTTTATGGTTTTTGACATGTTGAGGATTGCAGATATTGAAGCATTGCAACGGACTCCCACTCATGATTAAAGTAGTAGGCGATTTACTTAAGAACCGTTCTCTGACTTCATGGAAAGGACAAGTGATAAGCTGGTCTAAAGGATGTATTGGCACAATTCTTTATCCTTTACTAGATTCTCTGCAGCCTAGTTTTGAGGCCCTAGACTCCCATCACAAACATTGTTTTTTGGTTATGGGTTTGTTTCTTGTGGACCAAAAGATCCGTGCTTCGGTAATAATAGACATTTGGTCTGAATTATATGGTGAAGGCAATACTGTCATCATGTGTATGGAGTTCCTCGAAGACCTTGCCTTACATAATCTTCTTGAACTCGTTCCTCTCGGGTATTTTAAATATCTTTTTTATGTTTTTTGTTTCAACTTTGAGAAACTTGTTTATTCTTTTTTAAAACAGGAGAAAGAAGCAAGATGGTTTCTACAATGACATATTAGTCACTCAACATGATATCTTGAGAGAGTTGGCTATCTATCTATGCAAAGCTGATGAAAAAATGAAAATAAAAAGAGAAAGACTCAATTTGGTAATAAGAGACAATAAGTTTCCAGATTGGTGTTTGGATCCAATGCAACCTATAAATGCCCGTCTTTTGTCTATATCTACTGGTATTCTTCTGCACTGTTTCTATGTTTAAATGGTCATCAGTCTTTTTTTTCAATGTTATGATCTATTTGAGAATTTCCTTTAAACTTGTTCTTTCTTATCTTGGTTACAGATGATTTGTTCTCATCGAGTTGGGTGAAAATGGATTTTCCCAACGTTGAGGTTTTAGTTCTTCATCTCTCTTCATCAGACTATGCATTACCAAGTTTCATTGCTGGTATGAAGAAGCTTAAGGTTCTGATAATCACAAATCACGGTCCTTCTTCAACAATGTTGAGTAACTGGTCGTGTCTTAGCTCATTACCAAACTTGAAACGGATCAGACTCGAGAAAGTTTCAATCACTTTGCTGGACATTCCTTATTTGCAACTAGGCAGTCTTAAGAAGCTATCTTTGTTTATGTGTAGTTTCGGTGACATTTTCTACGAAGAAGATATAGTTTTGTTTACAGCTCTATCGAGTTTACAAGAGATTGACATAGACTATTGCTATGATCTTGATGAGTTACCGTATTGGATCTCTGAAACTGTTCCATTGAAGATCCTTAGCATCACAAACTGTAATAAAATCTCTACACTTCCAGAAGATATAGGAAACTTGAGTACACTAGAAAAGTTAAGACTGTGTTCTTGTATTAATCTCTCTGAGCTGCCTGAAACAACTACAAAACTGAGCAATTTGCAGTTTCTGGATGTTTCCGATTGCTTAGGGTTGAAAAAGTTGCCTCAAGAGATTGGCAAACTGCAGAAGCTGAAGAAGATCTCAATGAGTAAGTGTTCAGTATACAAGTTGCCAGATTCAGTGAAAAACTTAGAAAATCTGGAAGTAAATTGCGATGAAGAAACTTTAACCATGTGGAAAAGATTAAAGCCTAAAATGAGAAATTTGAATGTTAATGAGGAGGAAGAAACAGAGCATAACCTGAACTGGCTTCTTCAATTGTTTTAAGTTTTGTGGTGTTGTGAGTGAAAGAACAGTTTTTATAACATGTGTGGATTGTTTAAAGGTTTCCTTTTTATTCTCATTATGTCATCCCTTTTTTTAATTAACTGTACAAAAATAAATTGTTTTTTTTTTTAACTTTTTTTTTTATAAAAGATACAAAACAAAAGCTTGAAGTCTAAAGACTGCCTTGTAATGACTGTAAATAGCCAGTAATGTTGTTGTGGCAAAAAGGCAAAATCTCAACCAAATTGAATACAAGAACCTTAAACAAATAGAGAATCTCTTGAAAAAAAGAACAAAAGGAAACTGTAAGAAGAAGATTACTCTCAAGTCTAAAGTTGTCTTCCAACAGCTTTGCCACAGAGAAGAAGATTATCAGGTGGATTGTATTCATTAGCAAGACTCTGCACTGCATTACCTACTTTGAGATAAAACTGTTGTCCCAAATATTGTCTTTCCCATATCGCCGATCTCATATTCCACATCCCTTGATTGTCTAAAGACACCAATATTGCTGTCCATGAATTTGGATATACCTGCATTTTATCATAAGAAATCAATCAAACTTTTACACTTTTTCCCTTTTATACAATTTTTTTTTTATTACCTGAGTTGTGTGTCTGGTAAGAGCATCAACAAGATTGTGAAGAGGTCTCTTTGCAGGTGTCCATTGTCCAGAACCAAATCTATATTCAAAAGAAAATAAACTTTAGCAAAACTCTTTAACCATTTTGAGTTGAAAATTATTAAGAGCAGCACAAGAAGAAAACTAACCCAACGACCCAGAAGTCATATCCATCAAGGTGCCAAGACTGCATTGAATCTTCATTGTTTTGAAACACAATTTCAAGGAAATCATGGAGAGATGTTTCAACAACTGATGTTGCAACTGTTGGAGGAGAGCTAGAAGGTAAGCTCTGAATCACATTGGTGCTGAAAACTCCACTGATGTTGAAGTGATCTGCGAGTTTAAGAGGCGTCTCTGAGTTCACATAGGAGACTCCATTGACTGCATATCGTTGCTTTCCATTGATCAAAGGAGCTGAGTTTGAGAAAACAAATGTCTTCTTTGCAGAGATTTGTCCATAATGGAATGATCCTTGAGGGTTTGGTCTAGCTGCATTTGCTGTTAAGTTCCACCTAAAACCAAACAACATTAATGATCCAAAAAATACTGTATACTAAACATATGATTTGTTACCTGAATGTTCTGGCTTGTCTCATGGACCAGTCAAGCTCTCCCTGTGGAAGAGGTATATCACCAGAAGCTGAGACACCGGAGTTAGAATAACGCAACAGACCCGTAACAGAAAGATTGCTTTTTGTGAACCGAGTGCTTGCAACAATGTAGTAATCTTTAGGAGATTGGTTTAAAGTCACAAGAAGTGATAGAGACTGGCCAACATGAATATCAAGAGATTCATAATCAGATTGAATTACATGAGAGCCTTCAACTTCAACTACTTTCATAGTATGTCCTTGAATTCTAAAATTGAAAGTGCTTGTTAACCCAACATTGGAGATTCTCAACATGTAAGTCTTCCCTAAAATAGACAACAAAAAAAGTAAACCAAACAGTCTTCATCACTCAAAGAACAATATTTTGCAAAGCTGAGAAATTTATATAACTCACACCTTGGTCGCCTGAAAATGTTGTTTGGGTTTGTCCATTTATAAGAATCCCATCAGGAAA
>KE159114.1:1302-12966 GCA_000411055.1 Leavenworthia alabamica | reverse complement strand
TCACTGAGCTGGTCAGCTCGAGCATTTTTACATCATTTCACCCGTCAAGGTCATTCTGTCCGACTCTCCGTCATTCCCAACCTTTCCATGATCTTTCCCAAGGATCACTAGGTTGTTTTCTCGCATTTCTTCCCTATTCTCCTGAGCAGTTCAGCATCAAACGCATATGCCCCATTTTCCTGGAACAGGGACGCTACAGAAGTGCAGATGAGGATGATGGCAATATCTTTTCAGAGGAGACAGACATAGTTTCAGAGGCTCTTTGAAGAAGAGGAGGTGGTCTTGACAACTTGGATTGACGGAGTACCGGACATCAGAACTTATCATGAGTGAGTCGATAGCAATGGTGACATCGCTTCCTGAGGTTTTCATAAACAAAGCCAATATTCACCAAAGAACCATAAGGGAGCCTCAGATTTCGAGATGGTTTAACCGGATCCACAACCTTCAACAACACCTTCACTCGCACAAACTCAGTCTTCTAAGATGTATTAGCATCATATTCTATCTCTTTAACTTCACCAATTGCATTTCCAAGTTTTCCCATAATCTCCATAGTAAAGAAATTGATAGGAATATTACTTATTCGAACCCAGACTTCAAATGAAGATAAAAAAATCTTTTGGTGGTTCTGGAATCCATCTCTCAAACAACACAGTCCAGTGATCGAAAGAATGTGGAAGATCATCCATCACAGACAACAGATCACAGATCCTCTTAACGATCAAAGAAAAGTTGAGATCGTTCTCGACATAATGTAATACCTCGCACCCATCCAACCATACGCCAAACATGAGGGATAACGTCGATGAAGCGAGCCATTAGTTGAATTAAGCCGTATAAACTGTTATATAACTAAATTTTATTATACCACATCTAAATCAAGATGTAAATAAATTCTATTAATAGTAAATTTTAGGCAACAAAAATAAAACTCAAATAGATTGCTAAAAAATATATAACAGTTTTGATGTAGGTTTTTTATTGTACAAATTGTTACTATCAAAGTTCTGGCTGATATTTCTATTGTTATTAAAAATATATACTTTAGTTTATTAACTAAGAATACAAATAATATGAATATAATTTGCTTTGTAAATAAACTACAAAATAAATAAAATTAAAATAATATCTGAACATGTAACTAAGAAATACGAAAATAATCACAAAATATTTTACTTTCATTATTAATTTTTTTTTTTAAGTACTTGAATTTTCATATGGACTAGTAAAAAATTATGTGATTTAAATTTTTAATAAACACAATTACTCGCAACTATTAAATCCAATATATTAATTACTTAATAACGATTAAAACCAGAATATAGCTCGTTAACAATGTAACAAAACTTAAAAAAAAAACTAAAACTCGTTTACTCTTACTAATTTCTTGGTCATAATTTTTAATCCGAATATCAAAATCATCATTATCAAAATCATCAACAAACAAATAAACTAATGCAAATACGATATTTGATATACATGACATAACAAAACTACCCATTTGACATGTGTTGCAAATTCTATCTTATAGTGAAGGTTTTGTTTTTTATTTCCTAAATATTTTTACTCTCTTACGTATTATGTTATATATTGTGGTAAATAACATATATGAAACTTAATCAAAAGAATTAACAAGAGCTTTTACAAACTAGAGAATATTCTCAAAACACTGGTTCTTCTTCCTCTCTTAAATCGAACAGTCAAGGATCATAATAACATAGGAACATCAAAACTAATACAAACAATAGCAACAGAATCAAATCTCTGTGTGATTATAAGCAAAACAATACAACTTCCTATTTAACACTTGATAAAAATCAGACCATTGTTGGCTCATGTTCTGTTCCAAACCTTATCACTTTCTATTGCTCCTTCACTCTTTGTTCTCCCAAGATTTGAAAACTCTCATCCACAGACTTGATTTGATTCGCGGTTAGGCTCATAGTTTAGTTTACGAGTGTCTAGTTGCGTCTTCATGTAACTGTGTAGTCCTCACATTAGGATCATCCTGCACAGTAATGACCAGTTAATACAAACAAACAGTAAAAAGTAAAAGAGATAAAATCTTATATTCACTAACTGAAATATTTACCCGGATATCATAAGTAAAATTAGAAGGCCTGAAGAAATCTACACCCTACAAAGAACAAAGTAAAAATATTAATTCACGTTTTTACTGTTTTCACCAGTAATGAAAGCATTGAGAATAAGGGTAAGGTAGATGTACCTGTACCTGTCCATGGATGTTTTGAGTAGCACCATAGTAACTATCGTAGCTTGGTGCCATCGAGTTCAACTGTCTCTACAGATAAAACCAACCAGGATTTTTATTATATCCAATGTTAATGAAAGAAAAAAAACATCAGAAGACACTTTTACACACCAATCCTTGAATTGTTTGTTGATTCCCATAGAAATGATCTCGAGTTGGCACCATTAAGTTCAGCTGAACCTGTAAAAACATTTATCAGAACATATTACATACATAAAGTTTCATAGTTGTATCGTATGTTATGTTTACTTACCATTCCTTGTACAGTCTGCTGTGTTCCATAATAGCTTTCTATGCCAACTGTTCTTGGACTCAGCTTATCCTAACAATTACAAAATTCAGATATGAAATACTTAGTGGCGAGATTTGAGTTTTTAAAAGAGGCAAACCATCTGTTGCAAGCTTTCTGGTGCTGGGATTGGCATAACCTCCTGCTCTGAGTTCACCTGAGATTGGTATTTTGGGATCATCAGACTTGTAGAGCAATGAAAATGCATATGTACAGAGAGATCATAAACATGAAGTTACTTTTCTTTTCTTAGTTGGATTCTTTTTCTTGCTCGTCTTCCCTGCATTTCTACTCTGGTTATCCTCCTCTACGGAAATCAGACCTTGAGTTGGTGATGTAACCATATCTGCAAGACTTCTCCCAGAAGTATTAATACCAGTGCAGTTTCCTAAAGCTCCTTCAATAGCAAGGAAGGCAATATTGTAACTCTCTTGTGAAAAGGATGCATCTTCGCTTAGCTTTAATGCTCGTTGGCACAAATCATTATACCGCAGTAGCCTAGTCTGAAACTGCTGAGGTTCTCCAGGATAATGTCGGCTTTTTGCATCTTTTGTCCACCGTTTCAGTATGTATTGCAAGGGGATGGAGGAAAGATGACAACACTGAAGAACATTAAGTGTGTGTCTACAGAGATAGCCTTTATACTCGAATAACCGACAGATGCAAGAGACTTCAGTCTTTGTTTGATTCCATGTTACCATAAACTCCTGGTTGTTTTCAAAATCCTGAACTCTAAAAGTAGAGCATGTGGCATCCAGGTTCTCTTCCCTGGGACTACATGCAATTGCACCCAATACTTCAGTCTGGAACTTTTTGAATACCGCAGGAGTATACACTTCAGACACACTCTTCTCAAATGGCGATGGAGACTTCATTGTTGGCTGCTTGTTCCAAGTTTCAGAATCAGCTTTGGCTTCCTCTTCACACCTATCTTGCAGAATTGTATCATATAGTTTAACAAATTCTTGTACATTAGTCTTCTTATGCATGTACTTGTCGAAAAAAGCATTAATACTATCAGCTCTTTGAGATGTAGACATCCCTGCCAAAAGAACATCAGTCATGTAAGTAGGTGCCCATTTCTTGCGGTCAATATACAAAGTTTGCATCCATTTATCATCTTTGATGCCAAATCTAGTAAGATTCTTCCACCATTTTCTAATAAAGTCTTCATCTTTCCATGATTTATAGATGAGTTTCTCAAACTTTGACATAAAATTATCATGTTGCTTAATAACTTGACTAAGATTCTCAGAAACCTTCATCAATACATGCCAAAGAAAAAGGCAATGCCGAGTATTGGGGAAGATTTCTGGGACAATGGAGTTCATTACAACATCTAGCTCAGTTATTAAAACCTTTGGAGCTTGTCCCCCCATTGCTCTCAGCCAGGTCTCCATTAACCAAGAAAATGTTGCTGTACTCTCATCGGATATTAAGCCACACCCAAGAACCATATATTGATAGTGCTGATTCACTCCAACAAAAATAGCAAGTGGCATCTTGTATTTGTTTCTAACATAGGTAGTGTCAAGAGAAACAACATCACAAAAACTGCCGTAGTTATGCCTGGTCTTTGCATCTACCCAAAACACATTCTTCACTCGCTGATCATCGCCAAGATCTACCGCATAAAAGAAGTTGGAATTCAAATTCTGCATCCGTGACAAGAAGTCAAGCAGAAATTTGAAATCCCCTGTTTCCACTGACAAACTCCGACCTTTTTCAAAAGAACTTTTCAAATCACTTTTAAGGCTAATAACAGTTTTATACTCAGCAAACTGCTTAGCCATAGCAGCATATATCTTCCTAGTCTGTTCACTCACAGCTTGTGCAGGTAAAAGCTCATGATTATGCTCTCTCACAAAGCTATGAATTACCCATTTCCCATCTGGCCTTCTCTTAACATGCATACTAGCTTTACAATCCGTTTTAGCACACGTTCTTCGAGTAGCCATATTATCTGGATCTTGCTTACTCTGTCTAGCTCGTGGACGGTTAAAAGATTTATCATACTCTCTTTTAATACCATACCTAGAACAAGCAAACTTAGCATCAATAAACTCTCTAGTAGTTTTCGATCTACGACTGTTCTGTATTGCAGTATTAAACCCAATAGCTCGAGAATACTCTTGGTAAAAAGAATAAGCTTCACCATGTGAATCAAACTCCATACCATTAAGTGGTTCAAGATTCATAACACCTTCATCATTGTACTCAACTAATTCCACAGTTGGAACATCCATCATAGCTACAGTATCATCAGTATGTACCTCAACCTCAATTTTACCAATATCTATATCTTCTTCTTCAATATCATGAAGTTTGTGTTCATTATGTAATACATTAGTAAGTCCTCTGTCTTCATCATCATTTCCTTTACCTGAATGTAGTCGAAGATTTACATCCATGACAACAACTTTTTCCTATATAAGAACAAAATTACATTTTTTTTAGGTCAAAATCGTATACAAGAACAAATCAGAGAATCCATATCAAAAAAATCAAATTTTATAGTTTTTTTAACAACGATCGATTGAACTGGGAAGAGAATGTATATGATATGGAATCGAATTGAAATTGACTGAAACGAAGAAGAGAAACTTTGATCAAACTGAGAAATTTACCTGAAGATATACGAAATAATAAAGGCTAATCGGAAAAGCTAGAATTGAAAGCAGAAACTGAGAAATCTGGTCGCGAGGAAGAAGCACGCGCCAATCGATGCGAGTTGGTGTTTTTTGATCTGAAAGAGAAGAAATTTTTTTGTGAGTAATGTTCACGCGATCTGAGGAAGCGAGTGGGTGGAGGAGTTGCGACGATTCTTCTTTGGTTCTTAGGGTTTCTTTTTGTCTGTCTAAAAATATACTTCTCAAGTTCTCTCTACTTCGCACGCGTTGTACGTGCCAACACATAGGATCAAAACACAAGTCATTCGATGACATGATGAGATTATTATTTTCAAAATGGTTGGTCTCATGAACTATTCGATTGTGATATTTAATTTTTTTCTTAAAATCTTTTACCAGTTGAATTAACAAAAAATAAAATTTGAACTCGAACACCACAATAAACTTGGATACAAAATATAAACCAATAAAATACATGTTGTTTGCCAACAAAACTGTAAATAAATTCATGTGTTTTATTTTTATCTTCAACTTCTATTTTCTAATTTTCTGTATATATTTTTTGCCTGCAAACAAACCAAAAAAAATCTGACTATTTTTCTTTCAATAAGACTATAAAACATTTGGAAAAAATGTAAATAATAAAAAAACTGATAAAATGAGTTTGATTAATTTTGGATAGAAATTTGTATAGTCTACAATTTACAGGAAATAATTCAATTTTATAAAACTACTAATACAAATCAATAACTTAAAATTTTCATGGCGTTTTGAGAAGATGAAAAACCAAATGACATTGTTATGACTCCTTGAATCTTAAAATACAACATAAAGTAGTATATAATCACACACCATGAAAACATATAAATTAAGTAAACAACACTACTTGACAATCCACATAAGAATCCAAAATCACTCTTAAGAGACTCATAGGGCTTTACATAAATAATGACAACAATGAAGGTAGAGTGAGATGCCAATACGATGTACTTGTCTTCATAATCCATGAACCAAGCAACTGTTTCACGTGAGTTCAAAACCCATTGTGTTCTTCTCTTCTCCCATGATTTTGTCTTTCTTTTGTGTTATGTACAGGACAACTGGACATTTAAGATGGCTATGCAAGCCTTTGTTTTATTGGGTCTGAGTTACGTCTTCTTGGGTTTTGGCCACTGTCTTCCACTAGATTATGAGATGTTTGTGTGAGTTTTCCTGCTCGGTTGGCTTTACCTGAGTATGTTCCTGCTCAAGAATTAAGAATATTCACTATTTAGACTTAAGACTGATTCACTTATATCTACTAAAACGATGGTTTGTATCATTCTAAAAATTGAAAACGAAAGGCAATAGAGAAAGAGAGATAAACTCTGACCATTGTTTGGCAGAGATAATCGTCCTTTAGATGATCTATTTGGCTCTTTTGGTCTTTCTTTCGGATTGCTGTGAGATCTTGGACCAGCACTAGGTCTTGAGTTAACTTCTACAGAAAGATCATCTTTAGCTGGCTTTGACTTAGCTTTGGATACCCTTGCGATGCTTGAAGAAATTACAGGAGAAGACAAATTACCATCCGAGTGAGATGAACCGGTCATCTGAGTTGAAACACCGGATACAAGATTTAAAGTGTTTGGCTTCTTGCTTACACTTTTCATCTGCGTTTTATGCACATTTTCAGACGGTTCCATATTGTTTTCACCTATTTTTGCATCATCCCTGAGGTTACTGTCAAGAAACCGATTCTCCCATGGACGAACAGCCATCCATCTTTCTAACCAGTTCCATCCCCAGTTGTTTTTGTCAGGTTGAAAGCCACTGTGCGCAGATAACTGCCGAGTTCCTGCTTGCCACTACAAGAAAACAATTCTATATTTAAGAGAAATATCCATTTACACCCACAAAGAAACAACAGCATCTGATGAGTCAAAGTGCTTAGTATAAGATTAGTCCCATAAGAAACTTCTTAAATAGTAGAATAGTGCTTGTGACTTGTGAGTAACCTGATGAGTCAAAGCATATGCCATAGCCCTCTCACGCTTAGCTGCAGCTTCCTGCCTCTTTATGAGCTTGGCTTGGATTTCTTCAACAGACCCAATGCTATCACACCAACCTTCCTGAGAGATGATCACACTTAGTCAAAATGACTGAACAAAACAAAATACAGAGTTTGTAAATAACTGACCATTACCTCTATTTCTCGAACTCGGGTTTCATCTGCTAGCTGTTGCTGAAGTGTCTGTTGACCTGTTTCACTTTCCAAGGCGAGACGAACACGTCTTGCACGTACACGAGCCTGAACTCTTACTAATGCTTGCATGCATCGAAGCGTTACAGCAGCTTGTTTTCTCACAGCATGTCCTCTAACTAGGGCTTGAAGTCTAACCAATCCTTTCAAAGCTCGTAAAGCCCTTCTAGCCTAAGAAATTTATCATCTTTTCCTCAGATCAATCAAAACCATAAAAATGCAATGAAAATGATTTATAGAAACAAAGTGTTGCTACAAAGTGTTGCTTAGCACATAGATTCATCGCAATTTGAGGTCCTTCACTGGAGTTGGTTAAATAAGAAGACTCAAAGAGAAAACAAACAAGTTAAACAAGATGAACTGATACCAGAAATCCTCGATAAGCTGATTGGATGAGCGTTGCAGCTTGATGTTCCCTACTTTGTTCTTCATAAACTGCAGCATTTGATTGTTGTGAAGTTGAAGTAGAGACCACCCCAGTTAGATCAATCATACTATGCATATTGGAATCTTTAAATCCATGTTGAAGTTTCTCGATATCAAAATCAACAGAACTCTTTTTCCCAAACCGGTTCTTAATACCAATCTTCACCTTCGCCACATTAAACAAACATTTAAAGCAAATACAGCAATGAAACAACATTGAGATTTAAATGAGATAAAGATACAGTCTTGTACTCACATTTTCATCATTGTTTGAAGACTTTGACTTATCAGATTTAGTGAAACCAATCAATGCTTTAATCCATCTCCCAGAAGCTCCCATTGTATACGATCAGCAAAACCTGTAGAATTGCGATTTAGCAACTGAATTATTCAACGAATAAAGCTTTCTCCTTTACTCGTTTTCAATGTNACACACACACACACACACACACACACACACACACACAGATACTCAAATAAGGAAACTTCAAGCTAAAGTTGGATCCCAGAATTAAAAATCAAAACTTTAGTAACGTGCACTAAAAAAATCAAAACTCTTAAACCCTATAATAAGCAATCAACTTGGAAATTAAAGAGAGCTAAATTGTGAAACGAAGAGACATGGAGTAAAAAGCAAAACTCAAAACCCTTACCGGCGGCGAATTAAAGATGAGATCTACAGAGATGGGTTTGAGAGTGATGATGATGATGATCTTCACTTGTTCAGTCAGTGAACGTGTTTCTGGCTTACTTTATCTCTTTCTACAAAAGGTCCATGTTTTATCATTCTCTATGTCTCTCTCGGTTTGGGAGATTACAGATAGATATGAATTGACTTGCTAAAAATTGATTTTTTACCCTTTCGTTTCCCTCTCCTTCAGATACGAATCAATCAATCATTACATTGCACGCCGTACGCTTACCAATTTGCGCCAGGTAGCTGAAGTTGACAGCGTTTTTTGAGTTAAGAAACGACAAGCAGTTTAATTTGAATCTTTAAAACTGTTATACGTTTATAATAAATGAATGATGTTTTCTATGCACACTCTGAGATCTGAATGATTAGAAGACAAAAAATGTCATAATAGCTTATGTGACGTTTTGGTTTTACTGATTTGTATTTTTTGTATTTTCTATGGGACTATTCTTTTCTTGTTCTTTAGATTTATATTCAAAACAGCTCTTGATCAAAAGTCTATATAAATAATTTGCTACAGCAAATATGAATTTGAATATTAAAGATATATAAATTAATTAAAACGAATTTAAAACAAAGATCTAATATAACCATTCACTATTATTGACACGAGCACACCTCGTAGTATACATTCGACATGAATATTTTAAAACATTTTTTATAGTACAATAAATAAACACTAAAACATGTAATATTGCATAACATGTATACAACACAGTATGTAATAAACAACCCAAAAATAAAAGTCCAACATGGACAAGTTGTAACTACATAACCGACTAGGACTTGTCCCTATATGTCATCTCTTCACTTTAACCTTGGGTCTATGTGCTCTTAGCCTCACTTCTCTTTACCTGCACCTAAAAGAGAGTGATCAGTATATCATAATACTGAGTGAGGTGATCCTCCCGTCTACCGACTCCGCTACATGATCCGGATAACCTCGAGTAACATAATGATACACAACATATAACATACAATGCAATATATAACAACAAAGCAACAGAACACAAGACATAGTGCACTATGAATATCCCGGCGCAACCGATATCCACACCGGCTATGCCGCCGCAACAACAATGTCAACAACCTGACACAAATNAAAAGAGAGTGATCAGTATATCATAATACTGAGTGAGGTGATCCTCCCGTCTACCGACTCCGCTACATGATCCGGATAACCTCGAGTAACATAATGATACACAACATATAACATACAATGCAATATATAACAACAAAGCAACAGAACACAAGACATAGTGCACTATGAATATCCCGGCGCAACCGATATCCACACCGGCTATGCCGCCGCAACAACAATGTCAACAACCTGACACAAATAAAAACAGTGTGGCATCTACTTGATGACACGACAACAATATCACCAGACTATCCTAGGTCCACCGGAATTCCTGCTAACCACGGTCCCGCACTCACGTGGATGGTCTAGTGTTTCTCACACACATGCCCTTGTGCTATTCTCCCATAAACCTACAATTACATCACAAGAATACTTTAGAGTTAACACTAAAAATTAGCTAAAGGGCATTATGTTTACATTTTCACTAAACCTCACTAAAATAACTTCCACCACCTTCTATTTTCCTTGCTAGGCTTGAATCTCTCTTTAAGCTAAGAATCACCTCTTAGCTCCTCAATCTCTTTTTTCCTTTTACGGAATCATGTCTTGAGTTTTCACAACTCAAACTCAACAATCAATTCATAGAGAAGAGAAAGGAAGCTTACCAATTGAGTATTTTACCATAATCTCATCAAGCTTCTCTCCTCCTTCTTCTTCTATTTCACTTTCCCAAGGTAATTATGTGGGAGAGTTTGTGATTTTTCTAGACATCTCATGAAGCTCTTAGAGACTCCCTTGGTCGTCCATAGTTTGGGCAAAAGACCCAAACACATTTTTTTGACAAATTGGGCCTTAAGCCCAATTCACCTTTGATGAATCAGTTGGGTCTTAAGGCCCAATTCGGTGACTCCCTTTCTCCTTTAAACCAAATCAACATGGGCCATTGAGCCCAACTCCCTTTCTCTTATTTAATTTGGGCATTCAAAGTCCAACTAAATTAATTTCCAAAACTTATTTCTCGATTGATCTCGCAAAAAAAAAATCATAGATTATTATCCGTTTATCTCGTTAATCAAAACTCACAGATTTATTATCTGTTTTTGTTTACAGATGTTATAATTCTCCTCCACCTATTAGGATTCGTCCTCAAATCCTTAGCCACTTCCATCATGTGGCATCACATCTCGATACTCCCAACACCGGAACAATTATGCCATGCCCGTCCACATGGTCTATATTATATATGGTCCATGACCCATCCATAGGTAAATTTCACATTATCCCAACTATCAACATCCCTAGATTGAGAAGTCAACACAACACAACTCGATCTCTAGCTGCATCCACCGGATAACATCCAGCCAATCCATTAATTCATCACACATTACCATCACTCATGATCCAAATCTCTCGATCCTCGAGAGTCGATCCTATGCACATCTTGCATGGTCTAATACCTATATCACTCCACTCTCTGGAGTGTTATGACTCAACTCGGCTGATCTACCTTGTGGTACGATTCAACAAAGTAATCCCGGGTCAAATGGGTCTATGCATATCGAATCATCATTCTCTAGTGATCTAATGTTCTTGGTCAACTCAACACAAAGAGTTATGAACCGATACAACTCATGTACCATCTGGTATCACGTACCGATACAACTCATGTATCCGGTGGTATCGTGATTGGGAGAATCTCACTACCCACCCAGCAAATCATACTCTCGGAATCACGACTGATCCCGTTACATAGACCACGATATAGCGAACTCATTCTATAGTACATAAGTGGAACTCATCCACGCACGACCCAATCGATGTAGATCCACTTTATCTAACGTAACCACTAATCCATCCATCATATACCCACTCAGAGTATTATGGATGTAGAATTCACTGGCCTACTACTCAAGTAGCCATCCCGTCTCGTAGTCCATCTATAGTTGGTGCAGGCGGGGAGGTCGACTGGCCGAGGGATTGATCAGAATACGCGGAAGTTGAAGTCAGGTGGAAGTTTCCTCGGT
>KE159109.1:6259-23433 GCA_000411055.1 Leavenworthia alabamica | reverse complement strand
TGCTACGCAGGGGCATATTAGTTTTTAAATTTTTTAAAATTACTATTTGGAAATAAAATAATTTAAATAAAACACATATTCATTAATTTGTAAACACATACAGTGTTTAATAAAAAAATATTTAATGGGAATTGAGAACAAAACTCACTACGGAAAAATATTCATTCGTCTGCAATTTGCACTTTCCTCTTTATTTCTTCAATGAAAAACACCAAACCACACATATTGTTGAGAGAGAGAGAGATATAGAGAGTTTTGATTTTGACGGGGAAGAAGTGTGATTTGTGCAACGGTGTAGCAAAAATGAATGTTCAAAAAGTGTATACTTTTTAACTTTTTATTTCTGCTTTTTTGCACTTTGTTTCTTGGAATTATATTTGTTTTCTTCTTCTATGACTTTGACAGATATTTTCTCCAATTTAGTATTTTGTTACATGTTAAAATCTTTTAAATACTTCACTTTCTTTTCTGTTTCAACAAGAATAATAATAATACCATCTTTAAATTTAAAATGTTACAATTTAATTTTCAGATATTAACTCTGGCTAAAACAATTACTGGTAAAAAAATGTTAATTTTTCACTAAGACTACTAAATTAAAATATATTTTTAAAAAATTTAAGTAATAAATATACATTTTCACTAAGTAAAATAAAGTATATCTAAGAATATATCTCAATGAGCAAAATATTCCTTATTACCAAACTTTTTTTTGTCTTTTATTATATAATTAGTATTACAAATTTTTGTTGTCTATTTGTGATGATTTTAAGATACAAATTTCTTCTGATAAATGTATAAGTATATATGACAATTTAATAGTGGACAATCTTTTTTGGTAACATTCAGGTCTTTGAGTAATGATTTTGCAAATATTAACATCACAAAAACAACTTGTAACAAACTTTTCTGGTAATCAAATTCGAAGCCATAATTTGGTTTTAGTATACATTGATTTTTGAATAAATATTAATTGATAGTAGGCTCATCAAAGCTTATACCACTTTTATAATTGGAAATTTCTCTTTTGGTTTTATTTGCATGGGGAATAAATAATGAATGCTACCATAAAAAGAAAGAGAGTATAACAAGCTAACATTAATAATTGTATTCTTTTATTTTAATAATTGCATTCTTTTTTTTTTAATATACAATAATTGAATTTCTTTTGCTTGGTTCACTGTTTCTTTGGTTAACATTTCAGATTTTGAAACTAGAGAGATCTCATTAAAAGACAAGAGGATTTAAATACAAAAGAGAAGACTAGTTAGGTAGTTCCTATCTGAAACATGAACAGATCTTTACTTCTTTAGCAAATACATTCCATCTCTAAACTCTAGTTTCTCTTCAGATACCAAACCAGAAAGAAAACTCTGAAGCTGTTGCAGAGACTTATCATAAGAAGGATCAGCTACACAGAACATCTACAATAAAACAAAACTTATCATATCATCTAATATCTCTTAACACAAGAAACTCATAAAATTCAATGTTGAAATAGGTTTAGAAGCTTTTGATTGTACCTTAAGAGTGTTATGGATTCGTTCTAGTGCCATGCTACCAAAATTTGTGAGCATTCCCATTATAAATTTCTGAAATAGATTTTATATATTTTTTGGATTAGTAGAAATATAAGTTTCCTTTAAGGCCATGACATACCTCATATATTGTCATTTCTTTACGAAGCTGCTCTTCAACAGAGGCTATTGATCTTTCACTCTCTTCATCACCTGCTAAAAGCTCTTCGCTTTCGATTCTTTCCAGAATCAGTTATGGATTCAACAAGTGTAAACACATGAGAATCTGTAGATTCTCTCAAAACTCCCTAAGTTCAAGAAACTTTACAAGTTAGCTCTCTTCCTTGTAAGAGTATCTCATATATTGTCGAGGTAAGAGTATCAGCAGATAACTCAGTCTCTCCTAACTTAGAGCCTAAAGACAAGGGATGACCACAGATAGGATTCAGACAAGAATCTATGTTGCAGAGGTAAAAAGAATTGAGAATATAACCTTTTTGAGATGGCTTTTTAATGTTAGTGTTTACTCTCTTAGAATCAATCAACTCGTTCAACATTATCTCACATCTTTGCATACTAGCTTCTCCAAAGTGTATCTATTGGCATTAAAGAGAAGATAAATTTAGATGCAACACAATAGAAACATTAGAGTTAAAGAAAAAGAAGAAGATTTGCCTTGAGAAGTTCGACATCATAATCAGTCTTGTTGAGAAGCTTTTCAGCGAGCATAACACGATATTCATTTACTAGTTGCTCTTTAGATCCAATTATATCAACAAGCATTCCAAGTATGTCAACCTTCCTCAGACTGAGACTACCTTTTAAAGGATCAGCCTCGATACCGAGAGGCATTAATCCATGCTTGTTTATCATCAGTGTGGAAATCAAATCATCATCGAAACCAATGTTCTCTTGACTTTCTTCATCTCTCATTAACTCTTCAAGAAGACTATCCCCAGGGTTTCTCGAACCATTTGCATTACCTCCACTTCCATCCGTAAGCATATTACTTCATAAATCCATTAAAATCTGGAATGTAAACATCATCAAGTCTAACCGGATTAAACCGGTTTCTAATTTTTCTATGATAACTCCAACAAATCAAATCCTCCGTAAACAAAATAATATTTATTGGGCCATTAGTTTTAACTTTTAAGAACAATTGACCGCCTTAAAAATAAAATTAGTTATGATTAGATCTAGACCGTCCAAAATAGGGATCCCTTAATATATAAACCTTACTTCATCAGACTTGTGGCATATACGTTTTCACATTCCCATCGTCGTTCTCAAAACTGGTACGCTCTAAAAGTTCCCTGTATTATCGTTTCTGAGAAATCTAAGGCTCTGTGAAGATGAACAAGATCCACAATGATAAGGTTGAGGCACCAACAGAGGCGGAGACTAGGACTACTTATACATCAGAAGAATTTTTCAGGGCGACAGATGAATATTGGGCTTTTGTGGCAAAATCTGAGGTAAATTTTTCATAATCCTAATCTTATTCATCTGTTTATCTATTAATGATTTTGATTTGTTTTACCAAAATTTATGTATGCTCATGTGTTTTAGGGTTTCGATATTGAGGATGATCCAACACCGTCATATTTGTGTGGAAAGATTAAAGGATTAATTACACAGGATTGTCAACTTTATAAGCTTGATCCTATTCCTCTTTGGGTCACCCTTTATGCTAAGCTTGGAATTTATCGTTACAACATCTTTCAGGTAAATTTAAACTCAACGTCATGATTCTTTATATGTTCGATTAAGCTTGAAATTAGAAGCAATCTTATGAGTTAGGATTAGGAAGAATAATATTATGAGTTATTTAAACTAATAAGCACAAATCGAGTTGTTACTATAGCTTATGAGATCTTAGAGAGAACATAGGTTAAGAGAGTCGAGTTATGACAATGGTTGAGTGTAAGAACTACGAGTTTGGTTTGATCTATAGGCTATCTTAATCTATATTATCAACATGATGTTTCTTTTTTTTTTTGTAGGGGAAAAGATTTGAGTTTGGAGAAATAATGAAATTCAACATGAGACAAAACATTGTGTCTTCTTATTACATAACTTTGTTTGCACATGATCTTACTGTTGCTGGAGTTGGACAACAAATTTTTCAGGTTCAAGTTGATGAAGAGCAGTTTGGCATATTGGATATATATGTCTCGATTGCTAGAATTAAAAATGAAGGTGACTTTATTAATCGATTTTTGTATATATTATTATTATGAATCAAATATAAATCTCACCTCACTATTTTAACAGTGATCACCATCAAGGAGCCTTTATTATCTCAGATTCATGATTATGACCCTAGATTCAAAGGTCCATTGCCAAATTGGCCGTCAGAAAAATCTTTGAAAGATGAAAGAAGATTTTACATTGTAAGATTTTATTATTAAATATTTGTTTTTTTTGAATGAAGCAATTAGTGATATATTGTTTTTTAACTTTTTTTATTTTTAACAGTTGAAGAACTCAGAGTGGGAAGACTTGAATTGGATTAAACTATATTTGGAACTTGTAATTTGTGGACATGATCGTCGCATTACAAATGTAAGTTTTTTTGTATATCAATTGATGATGATTGACAATAATTAACACATGCACCTTATGTTCAAATGTAGGATGAATTGTCCAAAATGGAAATTGTCAAAGTGGCTTTAGAAACTAGTATTGTTGACGAAGTGCCATTTGATAAGAGACTCAGGGCTAAGCGTGCAATTTTGTATATAACATTTAAAGGTTTGGAATCACCTTATGTTCCTCTAAAGGTTTTTGAGAAGGGTGAACACATTGAACGGAAAGTAATTGTTAGACGTGTCATGAATGAGGTTATAGGTGAATTGACTTTATTTGGTGAGCTTTTGGAACCTAAGAAACGTGCTTTGACTCTCGACAATGGAGAAAATGGTCAGAGTTCCAAAAAGCCATCTCTCGAAAGTGTAGAAAAATCCCAGAGTTCAACGTGTGTAATGTCCAAAGAAAATGTTGATATATAAAATATTAAAGCTATTTATGATGTTAGATTTTGAATACTATTTTTAGAGTTGATTTATCTTCAGTTTTATGAACACAGATCCTACATGAGGAATATTATGAAAGTATTATTTGTCTTGAGTGGATCGTTTTATTTTTAACCAAAATTTGTACATTCAAATCTAGGCTTTATGGCTTGTGAGTTAAACTGGTAAAATCCTATCCAATACTGAAATTACATATCCAAGTTTTGTTGGGAGATTTAAGAAGAGAATACATTCTAAACAGTTACTTTACAAAACCAAGCTCTAACAAAAACCACACACTCAACAGAGAAGCTAGTAAGAAGAACACAACATAGAGTCCTTTTCTGCGAGGTTTAAGAGGTGTTCATGGCATCTGCATGATAGCTCTCAAGACCCTTGTCAAGTTCATCAGCCGACTTGTCCACTGGCTTCTTTCCATTTCCTCTTCCACCACGACCACGGCCACCACCTTGGCCTCTACCACGAAACCCACCTCTTCCCATACCATGGCAAGCTCCTGACTCTACGGACAGGCTATAATATTTCAGTATAACATGTCTGTTGAACTTCAAAAACAATGTCAAATGAAAACAATGCCAAAGAAGAGACCACCGATTTTTCTGAAAGAATGAAAACCAGTTAAAGCAAAGACCTCCACCAAGTAGTTAAGAATCACCCAATGAGAAAACCAAATGAAATGGAGGAACAATGAATTATGAGTGGCTCCATATTGGTCATTGCTTCGGTTCTGTTCATAGCACGCTGAAGAAATTCCAGATGCAAAACGACCTTCATCAATAATTTCATGCATGATGCAAATAGACTGTGTTCAGGTATAAAGTGTTATTCACTGCCAGAACAGTTACTGAAATTTCCACCAAACACCACAACACAACACAACACATCTTTTGTGGATTTTTGTTAAGGCTATGATCCTTAAACTCCATTGTCAATTAGCTAAGAACTAGTACACTTGTATCAAAGAGAAGACTAACACAACATTGAATTAGTCTAAACTCAATTATAGTACAATTAGCTCAAGTTTCTCAAGGTCTACAAGCATGTTGACGACAAAGAATCAAGGCTACAGGTCATTCCTAACAATAATCATCATGAAATGCCTCATGCCTTAAGGTTATTCCATTGGGATGCATTTCCATTATGTACTTTGCCTGTCATGCAAGACTCATTGTTTCTTGTTGAAGTCAATCTGCGTCACAGCAATCTAGAAACACTCTGGAGTGGAACACTGGTAACCTTGCCTATGATTTTTGTTATACCAATGTAAAAGTTTCAACTATTCTTTGTTGTAGGTTTTTGCAAATTTGAAGAAACTAGATGTGACTGGATCTAAGAAGCTCAAACAACTTCCAGATCTTTCATATTCCAAGAATCTTGACGAGTTGATTCTAGAACAATGTCCGAGTCCATTGGAGAAAGGTCTACCTTAAGCAAGCTTAGTCTATCATACTATGGTGGGCCTAAGAGTCCCTTTGGTGTTGTTATACACAAAGTGTATGGGAGGCCACATATTATATTGGAGTTCCCAACTGCAAATGTGGAAATGCAACTTATGAATGTATTAATCACTGGAGACATCAAAGTTAGTGTTTTTGCAGATTGTGAAGGATATGCTCAATACTTCTCTTTTAGTTCTCAACAACAGATCCCTGTTACAACGACTACAAGTGTTCAACAAGCTCTGGAGTTCTAATATATTAATACAAGTCTGATATTTAATTTAAAACTCAACAAAATGTTTAGGATTTAAACGGAGTTTTCTAATATTTGTAAAACCACGTTGTTTTGACATAACAGTTATTATCAACATCGATAATTTTTTCTGTTTGTCAATTTAACGTCTGCATAAAACGGTTAGTCAACAAAAACTTTAGCATTTTTTAAAATAAACAATTCAAAATTTAAAATTTAAAATTTAAAATACATTTTTAAAGTTGAAATTTCTTTTTTCATTTTTGTAAAGTTTATTTTTTTAACATTTTTTCCAAATTAGATATGTTCAAAATCTAACTATAACAGTATTTTGTACCTTAATTGTTCAGTTTTTAACTGTAATTAAATGACTAATAACTATAACCTTTAATCATATTAGTTATAACTATAATTTATCAACTTTAATTATAATTAGTCGTAACTATATAAAAAAACTATTAGTTAATTGTATGGTCTAATTGTAATATTATAACTATAATCGTTATAAAAATAAAATAAAATTGATATAATCAATTATATGATAAATATTAGTTAAAATATATGATCTAATTTTCAATGGAAATTAAATATATTTTTATAAAAATATATTTAATATCATTTTTATATTATTAATAAATTTAATTTAATTTTATATAACTGTAATTATATATATCATAACTATTTTACAGTATATTAAATAATTAAAATAAAACAAAAAAAATTATAAATATAATGATCAGTTAACTAATTGGTCATGGCTGGACTTGGTAACAATATACTCGTAAATGATAAAGAGAGTAAATAATACAGTTGGAAAAAAGGGAAAAAAATACTAGTGGTTTGAGTACACGCACCGTCACGCGCGGTACCATTGCCGTTATGTAAAAAGGTCGTATTAGGTATCACCACTTGCCACGTCAGTTACACGGTAGCAAATTAAAGTTTCCGTCACCGTTAATTGACGTCTCCTTCAAACGCCGCCCCAAGACAAGGCAACTTGTTTGTTCTTCATAGCTTCTCATACCATTGTGGCTAACATAGACGGAGAAGTATTTTAAATCTGGTTTGTGTTATAGTTTATCTTTCCTTATGATGTGGTTTATGATCAATGAATTGAATTGAGTTTTTGNAACGTCAGCTTGAACACTTCTGCCGGAGTGTTCGGTTCCGGCTTTAGTGACTAACATGACGGCCAGCAGCTCCACTACACGACTCCCGACAAGCACAAACCACTAATGACCGGCACCCCATTGACACCGTGGACAGGGCTCGACGCGCCAAACTCAAACGAAACCCTTCTTCTTCCTCCAGATCCAGTCAACTGTAAATATCTCTGAGACATGCAACTCTCGATCCGGTTCAACGGAGACAAAACACGGCAGCCATAGAGGAGAAGAAGGCCCCAACTACTCTTCTCAAGCCAGATCCCGCGAACGCCGACGAAACCAGAGGTTCGCCGTTAACCGCCAAAACACACAGCGACAAACCCACCACCGCCTGATGACACCCGCTGTAGTCGCAGCTTCCAGAGAGACGCTCAGGCCTTGAAACTCTTAACGTTATCTGACCGTCCTCGTGCCGAGAAACAACGCTTTAGCTTCGTAAAACATCTCGTCGGAGCCACAACCACAAACACCGGGACGGCAACCACACCACTCGCCGACGGAGATAGAACCACGCTCACCCCTGTCCTCCATCTAGATGTTTCCAAGCTCCCTATAAAGATCAAATAGCAAAGAGAAAAGGAAAACTGAGATCTAAAAAATTGTCTGCAAAAGAGAGAGAAAAGATGAACAGTAGCGGAACGATTGTCCTTACTCATAGTTATACCTATTTTGCTCACACATTACCCTTTTTATGATGTGCTTGAAGAAATCTGCCAACAAAATCCAGAGAATGCATTAAGTTGGAGAGCGCACTTACCAAATTAGCCAACATTGCTGCCAAGTATCCATTTTCTCAAACACATGCAGGTATGGACCAATTAGATCAGCTCCAACAAATTGCTCATGACATAAATCTTCTCTTGCTATACTCTACATCAAATGATTTGAATGGTCTTGTTGCAATGGATCGTCACATGAAATTGGTTTATGACTTGTTGGCTTTAGATGTTAACAAAGAGGTTTGTACCATTGGAATTTGTGGTAGTGTGGGTGTTGGGAAGACAACTCTTGCAAAGTACATTTACGCAGAGATCTCTGTAAACTTTCAGATACATGTTTTCTTAGAAAATGTCGAAAACATGAAAGACAATGAGCATGAAATTACACAAGCAAGGCGTAAACACCGCAAAATTCTCCTTATTGTTGATGATGTTAACAATATAGAACAAGGGAAGTGGATCATTGAATACACTAACCAGTTTGCTCCAGGAAGCAGAGTCATTCTTATTAGCCAGAACAAGAATTTGCTATTGAGATATGAGAATATCACATACATTGTCATATCTTTGAATGAAACGTTCACATAAATGTTGCCTAATTTATAAAGGCTTTAATATCATTTCCTTGTAAGGAAAGTAGGTCAAACTGAGGTTTTGTATAACTAGAGGCACAGCCTCCTATGAATAAACAGAGAAAACGTTTACACATCTATGTTTTCTGACATGGTATCAGAGCAATAGCCACACACTAAAGGCTTGTTCGATCCTTGATTTTTCTTNCGATTAACCCAGAAAATCTGAGAGGAACTGGAAGTGATGACTCTGCATCATCATTTCGACACAAAACAGAGGCACCTCGTCGTACTATATCACCCTACGATCTGTCTTCTGGAGATAACCCCGGCTGTGTGATATCTCAGCCATCATTACGTGGACCTAACTATGATGAGTGGGCAGACAGCATTCGTCTTGCTCTTCGTGCGCGTAAAAAGTTTGGATTTGTAGATGGAAGAATCACAAATCCTGGTGAGGAGTCAGAGGACTATGAAGATTGGTGTGCCAACAATGCCTTGGTAATATCATGGATCAGACTAACTGTGGAGCCAAGTCTGCGATCCAATCTTGCTCACTGCAAGGTCGCATCAGACCTATGGGAACACATTCGTGTTCGGTACTCAATCAAAAGTGGACAGCGGGTTCAACGCTTGAAAACGGAGCTTGCAACTTGTCGCCAAAAAGGATTGGCCGTGGAAACTTACTACGGCAAACTGATGAAGTTGTGGTCATCATTGAGTGATTATCACCAAGCCAAAACAATGCAGGAAGTAATGAAAGAACGTGAAGAGGACAAGTTACATCAGTTCCTTATGGGACTTGATGAAAACGTGTTTGGTGCTGTGAAATCATCATTGTTGTCTAGGGTTCCATTGCCTACACTCGACGAGGCATACAATGCTGTGGCACAAGACGAAGAATCAAAAGCAACTAGCAGACTTTTTGAGGAAAGAGTGGAGGGAGTCAGCTTCGCAGTCCAGTCTTCGGTTCGACCTAAACCAAATGTAGACTTGCGCAATAAGTCTGCAAACTGCTCCCTGTGTGGTCGCACGGGACACATTGCTGACCAATGTTTTCGAAGGATTGGGTATCCCACATGGTGGGGTGACAGACCCAGAACCAAGACTGGTGATAACATCGGCAAAACTAGCTCCGGAGCCAGAGCCAATCTCACCCTCACTGGAAATGCATCTGTGAACTCTGTCACAAACGCTGATCGTCTTGGACTGGTTGGAATGAGCGACACTCAATGGCAGTCTCTCAAGCTGCTTCTCTCTGAGCGAGATCAGTCCCAAAACGTTCAACAATCAGGTACTTTTCTCTTAGACTCATGGATTGTAGATACAGGGGCTACAAATCACATGACTGGTTCTTTGAGCTGTTTGTCTGAAATACAAGATGTGCATCCGATCTCTATAAAACTACCAGATGGTAGATTTACTGTATCTTCTAGACAAGGAACAGTATGTTTAGGAACACATCTTAAGCTTCAGAATGTGTTGTTTGTGGATGGTTTACAGTGTTATTTGGTGTCAGTTTCACAGTTGAATAGAGATAGTTGCTGTGTGTTCCAAATCACTGACAAGATATGTGTGATTCAGGACCGCATCACGAGGACGCTGATTGGTGTGTCTGAACAAAAGGATGGACTGTACTTCTTTCGAAATGGGGACACAGCTGTGGCGTTGCATATCTCAGATAAGGCAACTTTGGATGTGTGGCATCAACGCATGGGTCATCCGTCTTCGAAAGTGCTTAGTTTATTACCTATTCCTGATTTAAGCAGTTTTGTTTCTCATGATAAGACTTGTGAAGTTTTTGTACGTGCAAAACAAACAAGAGATATTTTTCCCGCTAGTTTGAATAAAACAACGGATATTTTTCAGCTTGTGCATTGCGATCTTTGGGGTCCATATCGGACCACCTCTAATAACGGTTCCAGATATTTTTTAACTATCTTGGATGATTTTTCGAGATCAGTTTGGACCTATTTGCTGTCCGATAAATCAAGTGCACCACAGCAACTCAGAAATTTTATTCATCTGGTGGAGAGACAGTTTGAAAAGAAAATTAAAACTATCCGTAGCGACAACGGAAGTGAATTCCTTTGCCTAAGGAACTATTTTGAAGAAAATGGAATTCATCATGAAACTTCCTGCGTTAGCACACCTCAACAGAATGGTCGCGTCGAAAGAAAACATCGCCACATACTCAATGTAGCTCGGTCCCTACGGTTCCAAGCTTCACTTCCTCTGGAAATGTGGGATGAATGCGTACTCACAGCAGCGTATCTCATCAATCGCACACCATCTGCAGTCCTCGCGGGAAAAACTCCATTTGAGTTACTCTACAATCGGCCTCCTCCTTTGTCTCACCTTAAAGTCTTCGGCTGCTTGTGTTATGTACACAACCATCAGCATGGTGGCGATAAATTTGCCTCACGAAGCAACAAATCGGTTTTTCTTGGTTACCCATACGGTAAGAAAGGATGGCGAGTATATGACTTGTCAACTGGAAAAATCACTGTCTCAAGAGACGTCATCTTTTGCGAAACAGAGTTTCCTTTCTCTGCTCAATCAGAACGCGAACACTCTGAGCTGTTACCAACGCCATCTCCGACATTTATTTCATCTTGTCCGGCTGAAGATGATCTTCCTGATCAACCAGTCGAAGCTGAACCACCTCTGACCTCCTCGTTGATATCACAGTCAGACACAAACACAGACACTCTGGCTTCTGAAACTCTTATCGTGCAAACAGAATCTGAAACAGAGTCTGATACTGTGCCTTCTGATCATCAAGTGGCTGAAGACTCTCTCTCAGACTCCTCAACTGGTGTTGATGCAGTGGACATACCTATTGAGATCAACACAGAGGAACTAGGTGTTGGGAAAAGACAACGGAAGCCTCCTACTCGCCTTGCTGACTACATCCTCCAAATTACATCAGCTCTTGGAGTAGATCAACCAGACTGTAAGTATCCAATGTCTGACTATGTCTCCACAACTCGGTTCTCTGAAAAACACCAAGAATACGTCCTTACAATCACCAATAGTTACGAACCACAACATTACTCACAAGCAGTTCTTGATGAAAACTGGAGAAATGCAATTCGAACTGAGATTGATGCACTTGATGAGAATGGAACTTGGACAATTGAGACACTACCACCTGGTAAGAAAGCTATTGGTTGCAAATGGGTCTTTAGACTAAAGTTTAAATCAGACGGCTCTCTTGAACGGTACAAGGCTCGACTTGTAGTTTTAGGCAACAATCAAGTGGAAGGAACAGATTACACAGAAACTTTTGCTCCCGTTGTCAAGATGACAACCGTTAGAACTCTTCTTGAAGTTGCAGCGGTTAAAGATTGGCCTGTCCATCAAATGGACGTTCACAACGCTTTCCTACACGGTGATCTCGATGAAGAGATCTACATGCAACTTCCTCCTGGTTTTCGAACTGATGATAAATCAAAGGTATGTCGCTTACATAAATCTCTCTATGGACTGCGTCAGGCGCCTCGCTGTTGGTTTTCTAAGTTAACTACTGCACTAAAAGATTATGGATTCGTACAATCAGTAGCAGATTATTCACTCTTCACGTTTACCTCTGGAAAAAGTCGTATATATGTCTTGATATATGTTGACGATTTAATAGTTTCTGCCAATACAATTGAGTTGTTAGACCAGTTCAAAACTTATCTCAGTAACTGCTTCCATATGAAAGACCTTGGTGTTCTTAAATACTTTCTTGGAATCGAGGTGGCTCGCAGTCCATCGGGTTTTTATTTGTGCCAACGGAAGTATGCAATGGACATCATCACAGAGACAGGACTTGGAGGAGTTAAACCTGTGGCTTTCCCACTCGATCAAAACCACAAGTTAGCTCTGGCCAAAGGTACGATTTTATCTGATCCAGAAAAATATCGGAGGCTCATAGGTCGTTTGATATATCTTGGCACCACCAGACCTGATCTTGCATATTCTATACACATTTTGACACAATTTATGCAAACTCCAAGACAAGAACATTGGGATGCTGCTCTACGAGTTGTAAGATATCTGAAACACAATCCAGGCCAAGGCATTCTTCTCCGGTCCGACTCTTCTTTGACTCTCAAAGTCTGGTGTGATGCAGACTTTGCCGGATGTCCCCTGACTCGACGATCACTCACAGGTTGGTTCATTCAACTAGGTGACTCCCCTATTTCTTGGAAAACAAGTAAAACAAGATACCGTATCAATGTCCTCTGCCGAGTCTGAGTATCGAGCACTGTCACTGACAGTCCGCGAAGTACTATGGCTTAAAAACCTTCTACACTCATTCGACATTGACTCCTCTGCGCCTATCATCGTTCATTGTGATAACATGGCTGCTATTCATCTTGCAGCAAACCCGGTTTTCCATGAACGGACAAAACACGTCGAAAGGGATTGTCATTTTGTCAGAGATGAGATTGTTCGCGGGACAGTTTCCACAAAGCATGTTCCAAGCAAACAACAACTAGCTGACATAATGACAAAGGCACTTGGTCGAAAGGAATTTGAAGATTTCAAGGTCAAGTTGGGCATATGTGACCTATACGCTCCAACGTGAGGGGGGGGTATTGAGATATGAGAATATCACATACATTGTCATATCTTTGAATGAAACGTTCACATAAATGTTGCCTAATTTATAAAGGCTTTAATATCATTTCCTTGTAAGGAAAGTAGGTCAAACTGAGGTTTTGTATAACTAGAGGCACAGCCTCCCATGAATAAACAGAGAAAACGTTTACACATCTATGTTTTCTGACATTTGCTTGTTGATTCAGGAGTTATGGATATGTATGAAGTTACATCTCTAAGATATGATGAAGCTCTTCAACTCTTCTCTCAATTTGCTTTTAACCAGCCATATCCACCTTCTGATTATGAACAGCTTGCAGTTCGTGTTGTCCATCTCGCAGGCTTTGTTCCTTTGTCTCTTAAACTGTTTGGGTCGTTTTTAACATGTAGAGATACAGAGGAGTGGGTAGCTGCACTGCCCAAACTCAAGACAATGCCATGTAAAAGTATAGAGCAAGTGTGGAAACTTATGGAAGCAAGACAAGATAAAGGTCAAGAGAAGAAGGAAAGGGAAGCTGAACTGCTCGGCCTCGGATACAATGAAGTAAATATGGATTAAACATAGCATTATTAGGAAATGTATCAACTGTTGTGAGATCAATCTAGCAACATTATTTATAGTTTTGGCGGTAAGTAAAGCAAGAAGAAATGATAAGTTAATGCACCTCAAGAACAATAGTAAAGTCAAAACAAAAATATTTAAAATGTATTATCATTGTATTCATAATCATAATCATTTTCCTCATCATTATTAGAGAGGTTATAATAAAAAAGAAATTAAGGCTTTTTTATTTAACAATTAAAAAAAAATATTTACTAATGATTAATATTTTCTATTTTAAAATATTTAATGATTACAAAAAAATAAATAAAAAATTTTAAGATTCTTATTGTAAATTTTAAATGCTGAGTTTTTCTAAATATTTTCAAATCAGAGAGGCTTCTGTTATTTCCGATGTTTCACAACCGAACATATGCTATACAACATTTTTAATTTTATAACTTTTATATCTTTCTATTTACATATCAAAAAAATACGTTTTATACTTTGTTAGAAAGATAATTTTAGTATCTACACATAGACACCAATATCACTTGATTTCTATATTGGAATCAAAAGTTATAAGCAAAACAAGTTTCATAAACAGAATTATTAATAATAATTCCGTTTTAATTTGTAAATTCGATATCTTTCGATATACCTATTCAAATAATACGTTTTATATCTTTATATAAATATATTTTCGATATCTACGCATAGACATCAATATGACTGTATTCCGATACTGGAGTCAAAAGTTATGAGCAAAACAATTATAATAAAAATATAATTAAATATTTAAATCCGAACCCACGGCAAAACCGTGTTTGCTTAAGAAAACTATTCCCCACTTGGTACTAACGATTGATGGAATATAACTTCCCAGGATAGGACGGACTTACCTCACCGGAACGGCGGTACTGTCAACTTTGGTGCCCTGTCGAACTCAAACGACGGTTTGAATCACACATACTTTGAAAAAATAAAAACTTGTGAGTAGTTTTGTTTTTTTCAAAAAATTTTTTTTTTTAAATCCATGCTCTCATTTGTGGCTATGATTCTGTATTTATAGCAAGTACATGAGTGTTACGAACGATTGTGATTGTTCGATTCAACTGAAAAATTGTATCTTTTCAAAAAATCACAATTTTCCAAAAAGTCATATTTTTCTGATAGTTTCATCTTGTGAATAATCAAATATGTTAAATTATGATTGTTTGATCAAGACAATCTTCCATTCAACTTTATACTATAAATCCCAACAGCTTTTTAGACCTTTAGAGAAGATAAGGGTCGACACTAATTGTACTCCGCATTGCACTTGATTTTTGTTCGAGATTAGTTTTTTTTTTGGTTAGCTCCAGAGTTAATGTAAAATCCAGATTTATTTGTTTTGATTCGTTATCTTTGATTCCTACTATTAACACTTTTATGATGGAAAAATTGTTCTTAACTCTTAGGTGGAAGATTTCTCGTCGACGGCATGGATTGTAAAGGAAAGTCGTCAAAAGCTTAGAGTTAAAAAGGATGAACTCATTGTTGAAATTAGAAATGGTAAATCAAACTTTTAAGATCTGATTGAATAGGAGCATATAGTTGGTCTATGGGCTGAATCGAATGGCGGTGGTTTTGAAAACTGGTCTGAGAATTTGTGCTACGTTGCAACCAGAGCCGGACCTCAATGCAAGCTGACCAAGCAGCTGCTTAGAGCCGGAAAAGATATATACATTTTAGGGACCATTTTATTGGTGTGTTTTATTAGGTCTAGTGGTTTATCATGTATATTATTAATCCTCTCAATAGTGGTTATGAGTTCGACTCCTCTAGAAAGCTTTTTTCTTAATTTTTCTTACTTTTTGTTATGTGTAAAACTGTAAGGGTAGAAAGCTTTTTCCTTAATTTTTCTTACTTTTTGTTATGTGTAAAACTGTAAGGGGCCAAAAAACTTTTTTTTGCTTCTAGCTACACAAATGTCAGAGCCGGTTCTGGTTGCAACGACTCAATGCGAATTACACGCGTGTCCCAAACCATACCAGCGCATAGAAATCGAGAGAGGTCAATTGCTTAGGCCATATGAGCCTTGTTGTTTTATGGTGGATTATAGAATTTACCAACTTTGTAAACATTGTCCATCAGTCTTAACTAGTAATTAAATCAATTTGCTGGCAAAACATAATAATTAATGTAATTCGACACATCTGAAGTAGGACAAGACACATACATTTATTTATTTTTTCAAAATATGATAAAAACACACACATGAATTACATGTAGTTAAAGAACAACACAAACCGTTAAAAAAAAGCATATGCATATATTTTTTATTGGTTGTCACAGATGAGTTTGACAGTTGGACAGTTAGCTGCTTTATATTAGGTCCGATAATATCTCAAAATATATTTACAATAAGCCAAATATTGTCTGCATTCGTGTGGTGGTGGTTGGGATCGATATTGTTTCGGTTTGTTTCTCCAATTATTCCAAAATGTTTTAAAACGAGCCCCAAATTTATCAGCAAGCCCATTTGGGACCATCACATGTTTGGTCCCTACTGCATCTGCACCAGTATCAGTATCAATCAAACGCCTTATAAATACATATATTACTTAACTTATAACAGTGTTCAATCCGGCTTAACCAAATCTGAGCGTCGTTCAACCAAAATTATTTTCTTTTAATTAAATTAATTTCAATACAGTGTTAATTTTTTTAACTCAAAACCCCTAAATAAACCTAACTTTGACAAATCAAAAACTAATTAAATATAAAGTAAAATAGTACTTAATAACTTACGAATACTTTTTTATTTTTGATAAAATATGGTTTAAATTGAACACTTAAAGACAGCAAAATACTCACTAAGTTTGCGGGGTTCGCCAAGGACAATATGAGAAAACACGAGAAGAACAGTGAGAAAGAGAAGCATGGAAGAGACTTTATTAGAAGATAACATCTTTAAATATTTTATTTTAATTTAACTTATCATTGTGACTCATGTCTAAGGCCTTTATATAGAAGAGAGATGTAGAAATATGAGAGATACGAGGGAAGGTTCAAAGCTGTCGACTTCTTAGTGGACCCTTAAAGTGGTCTTCGGCGACAATTTTTTGCCGGTTTTTGGCAAGTGGGTGTGTAGTATATGTAATTTGACCAGATTCATGAATCTTATTATTATCATAACTTTTTTTTTTTTAATTTTATATAAAAGCAACTTGTTTTATTAGAGAAGTGAAACTTCCGAGTAATTTCATATTATTTTTTTGCATCAAAAATCATACAAATATATTATATTTATTATAGATGCAGGATCTAAGATTGAGAATTCTAAGCAAAGGA
>KE159107.1:9423-25701 GCA_000411055.1 Leavenworthia alabamica | reverse complement strand
TTCTTATATTATTATCGAAGTACCCATGAAGTACCCGTTTCTATAAATTTTACATTTACCGTTTTCCGTCCCCGCTCCCGTACCCGTTTTCTGACCCCGTACCCGTTTCAGTGCAACTTAGTTTATACCTGCATGTCAGAGGTCCAGAGAGTAAGGTTATCACGAAGAAGCTGCATGATTAAGGTACTGTCCTTGTATGATTCTTCACCAAGAGTATCCAACTCAGCAATGGCTTCATCAAACGCCTATTAAGTCCAAAATATCAGTGAGCATCAAGAAACATAATCATATCAATGACTCGAAACAGGAATAGATCACACAAAGCTTTTTATCACCTGCTTAGCGAGATTACAAGCACGATCTGGAGAATTAAGAATCTCATAGTAAAACACTGAAAAGTTCAAAGCCAAACCAAGACGAATAGGATGAGTTGGAGCCAATTCAGTATTAGCAATATCCTGCAAAATAAAATAAAAAACACAAATATAATCATGATTTGACCTAGAAACTTAGATTTAACATAATCTGAGATTCCAAATTTCAATCGGAGACTTTAGAGATTACCTGAGCGGCTTTATAAGCGGTGAGAGTATGTTCAGCGGCGTCTTTCCTCTCTTCACCAGTTTTAAACTCGGCCAAGTAACGATAATAATCTCCCTTCATCTTAAGGTAAAACACCTTTGAATCTCCATTAGCACAAGCAGGAATAAGTCTAGTATCGAGAAGCTTAAGAATACCGTCACAGATTTTGGAAAGCTCAGATTCTATCTTGCTTCTGTAATCACGGATCGTGGTGACGTGGTCATCGTTACCACGACTCTCTTCCTTTTGTTCAATTGAAGAGATGATTCTCCAAGAAGCACGACGAGCACCGATTACATTTTTGTAAGCGACGGAGAGGAGATTTCGTTCTTCAACGGTGAGTTCGTCTTTGTCGACGGCTTCAGCGACTTTTTCCATGAATTCGACCATTTCTTCATATCGTTCCGCTTGCTCTGCGAGTTTAGCTAGGTAAACGAACTCTTCCCTGGCCGAGGATGTTGCTGGTGGTGTCGCCATTATAAATCGGGGATGAAGAAGGATTCAGATCTGAGGAAAGAATGAGAGAGCGAAATTTTTTCCGAATAATTTTTTTTTTTTCTGGGTGGTGGAAGTAAACAGATATATTTTTTCATTTGTTGGTTTTAATTTTGTGGTGTGACGTGAGTGGGGAGCGACGATTATGGAAGGAGATTAACGGCTTTTGCCTTTTCTAATACATTTTAATATTTTATGTCACTTTAAAAAAATTCCAAATATTTTTTAGAGACAAAAAAAATTCATTTGATTTTATAGATGAACAAATATCAGGTAGATTCACTTCATTTTTTTATTTGTTTTCAATCACACTGACAAACGAATACTCTTAATTTTATTAAAACAAATATTTGATAAAATGGAAATAAATATTAAATACTGAATTTTAAAATAAATAAATTGACTTCTGGTTGATACATATATATAGATTATTAGATTTATATTAGTAGTATATTACATATATATATATATATATATATATAAATATAAAATTTAATAAACTAAAAAAGTATGTAATTTTAAATAAATTATTATTGCTTACAGATTAAATTTAATTTTTTATATTTTTAATTTTATAAGTAGTTTAAAAAATTACGAATCAAATATTTGCGAGTATTTTAGATTTTAGCAAATATATAAATCATCTAAATTTTTTTGTCTAATTTGAAGCAAATATATTAATTAAACATCTAAATTTTTGTCTAATTTAAAGTAAATATATAATCATCTGAATTTTCGTCAATTCATGTTATGAGTCAAAACTTTTTTTAATTTAAAAGCTCAATAAATATAGAGAAACTATTGGTTAGAAGACCAATTATTTAAGACTGTGATTTTAAAGTTCTGATTTAGGTTATTGAATGTGAAAATTTTAGTTGTAAAAATTTTGACTATAAATTTTTGATATATAGTGCAGTGTGTAATAGTATCTTGTCGAAAAAAAAAAAAAATATTGCAGTATTGTACGTTAGAAAACATAAACAGTTTTTTTTCTAAAATCATCTCTCCTCATATCCCTTCGTAACACCGGTTCAATTTTCTTCCCGGTCTCTGACCGGTGTTGGCCCATCCGTCGTCGGCTGTTAAAAGTTTTTTTATCTCTTTTCAATTCTACATCAGGTTGATCTGATTTTTGTAAATTTCCTCTGATCTCGTGTCATAATCTCTGTAAAAAATATATATTATAGTTTCACACTTACATGCAACTTTAAATCTAACAGTTTTTTATGATTGGGTAGAAAACTTTAATATATATATTAAATGGAGTTCTTGTTAGAACTAATGAATTTCATAATAATAAATATATATTTCATCAGACCATACTTTATTAAAAATCAGGGAGAATAGTTTATGTAGTAAAAAACTACATATTCTATAGAGATATCTTAACAACATGAAAAGATGAGAACAAAATAAACAAACAAACATATATTAGTATAATATCATATAATATCATCTGAAAATAACATAACAAGTGGGAATAGTTACTCTCTCTTTTCTCTATTTTTTTCTCTCTCTCTAATAGCTTCTGGTTTCTGTTTGTGGTTTTTAATAAAATTAGCGGCTATGACCACCGATTCTCTTTGTTTTTGTTTAGATTTCTTTTTTTTACTTTCATATCATTATTCTATTAGTTTTTTCTTCAAATTGATGTAAAACATGTTTCTAGAAAAAAAAATTCTAAGAAAATGGCAACGTAACTCTTCGTTAAAAATTGATGTCTCTTAACAAGAAGAAGGTGGTTTCACCCGTCAATGGTGGTTATATCGGAACATTATTTTATGTGGTTTATTATGACTATGCTATTGTAATTTTTTCAAAAATATATATATTTTATGTATGTCTTTGTTTGCTTTTGTGTTGAACAGAGGGAAACTCAACAAAATTTTCTATTTTTACTTCTCATGAATGAAAAAAGGATGATAGTATTATATTGGGTCTCTTGGTCTTTTATTGACTGGAAACCTGTGTTAATCCAATGGATCCTAAATCTGCTAACTAAAGATAGGATGATATTATTTGTGAAGGTACATTCAAATTCATGGTGGAACAAAGAGATTCCGTGAAAGTTTCAGAAAATTTATCTTTTTGAAGAAAAGACTTCAACATTTATTATCCGTAAATAAAAATATTGTAGTTTCTGGAATATTAGTAGTGTCATGATTCATGATCCGAATGAGTTTTATTGGTGGTTCTTGAAGTGTGCTCTTTCATTTTTGATAATTTGTGGAGATGACAACCGAATCTTCACTCACGAGATCATGAATATATTTTTTTTGAAGAAACATTGATCCAAAGAACATCAAAGTTAAAATTTTCTAATATGATATGGATATGAGGTGATCAGAATGGAGTTTGTAATGTAATGTGTAAGAAAAAGTGTCTATGAAAAACATAAGACCAAACACAATTGCATAAGAAGGTTATTTTGTGGCAAGAAATGTAACGAAATATTGTTTCGTTTTCGAGTAAAACTATAATTAAAGCATTGATAGTTTACTTGTTTTCAAATGGCTTCAATGAATAGCGCATATATCTTATCTGCTTATGTAATAATTTGGTTTTGTATTTCTGTAATGACTTTGTATGTTGAAATGTTATTAATAAAGATTATTGGAAGGAAAAAAAACAACTGGAAAGGGTTATTTCAATAACAGTAAAGGAGAGGTAATATGCTTCTAAAACTAAAAACAACTCTTTTGGTCTTTACACCAATCACAGTATAAACAAGCTATAACCAACCATTACGAAATTCATTAACACCTCGAGGTTTAATGACTACATATATAACCTAACAGACTTAAGTAAACTAACAAATCCTTAAAATTTTCAAAATATACTAGATTTTAGATATTATTTTCTGATAGTTTGAGTGGCATACTCAACTTCAGGAGAAAAAGACATTGAATCCTCTATCATACTTAGTCCTTGGAAACAAACTAAAATTCTTAAAATTGATCAAAACTGCTGAATCCGAAATAAGTGAAATAAAATTTCGATAAACAAATGCTTATACTGAAAAATATCTGGAGAAATAAGAAGAAACATAATTTAGAAGAAAAAAAGAAGAAATAAATCTTTGATCTATACAAATACATTTATCAATAGAATTGAGAGAAATAGAGAGACATGTATGTAACAAACTAGGTATTGAGAGAAAGAGAAAGATATTATCTTTTATTTTATTTTTGAAATATAATTTTGTGGAATAAACATGTGTGTACTTTATTTTTCTCACTACAACATCTAGAGCATTTTGTTTTAAACTTTAATTCAAATATTATGTAAAGATGTCTGATTTTTTCACTTTGATTTTCAACTAAAAAAGAATACTAAATCTCCAAAATCAATTTTGTTTTTGTTTTTAGAAAAATTGTTTCACATTGAAGAACATGAGATTTAATATTACTATTACAAATACTTATTTGAATAACATGACATTACGAGCAAATTTGAAAGATTTTATATGAAAGTCAAGTTCAATAACATAAAATTTAGGAAGTGATTTTAAAATCACAAGTTTAATAACATATGATTTTAAAAAAAAGCGAAGTCTCTTGAAATTTTAGTTTTAATACATCTTTCTAAGTCCACAAACCCTACCACAATAAAATATATATTTATATATAGACCAGATATATAAATTTTTTTTAATTTTAATCGAATTTCTATTGTTAATTTGATTATCTGGTAATAATCTAAATAGGGTAATTTTCTTAAATACCACTAAATTTAGTTTATATTCCATAAATACCACTAAAATTAATTTAAGACAAATTTACCACTTAATAATTTAATTAAATTAGAAATTAAATTTTATTTTAAGAAAATTATATGAATCCTAAACAATATATACTAAACTCAAACACTATATATTAAACCCTAACCTTACATACTAAATTGTAATCTCTAAATCAAAATTTTAAATCCTAAATAATAAATACTAAACCCAAACACTAAATACTAAACTCTAACCCTTAAATAATAAATAATAAACCCAAACATTAAACATTAAATTCTAACATTAAATAAAACTATATTTTTTATAAAAAAATTATAATTTTTAATAAAAATATATTGTTAATAAAAATGGTATTCATATTCAAATAAAAAATTAATGTAATTTTGTCCATACATTTGATATTATTAGAAGGAATTACTCATCTAAATATCCAGAATTTTTTTTTGTGGAAAAGAAATCCAGATAAATGTACTTTTTTTTTAAATAAAAATGGGTCAGATATTCATAATTTGTTAATATAAAGTTATAAACATAATATATGTGTACCAAATTAGTTTAAATTATTATTTTCTAATTAAAATCTCTGAATCTAGATTTGGACAGATCAGATAATTGTTTTAAGAGCGCAAAATTAAGAAAAAATAGTATACATTAAAACATTTAATAATTAGGGCACAATAGTCAAACAGTATTCTCAAAAAGTTTCACATACTTACAAGGATCATCGAACAATGGATTTGGCTGAACTATGGGGGATTTTCGGACCAGGATTCTCCGGTGCAGTTTTTGGAACAGGGTGGTGGTTTTGGGTGGACGCCGTCGTGTGTAGTTCAATCCAAGTTCCTTTCGTCCATTACCTTCCGGGTAATATCGAATTTCTTCATAAAATTAGGGTATTTGTAAAAATTGATTTGGTAATTGATTAACAGGTATATTCGCATCAATTGGAGCTTTGATGTTCAATTGCGTGAGAAAAGAAGACATTGATTATTCTCCTTATGATGAAGGCGAGTGGAGGTAAGGTTGATTGGATTATTAATGTAGTTATTTTAACAAGTGTTGAATTATTTATTGTTAAAATACAGATTGAAGCTATGGTTATTCGTAGCATATGTTGTAGCGTTTGTATCTCTAGCTGCTTCGGTTGGTTTGTTGATTCAAGATTCAGTTGTGAAGACTGGGCCTTCTACTTGGACTGGTGTGGCTGGTGTTTTCCAATGTGTGTTTGTATTGATTAGGTATATTACTCAAACTTTACGCTTTCCATGTTGCTTGTTTTGATTGCTAGGAGATTGAAATCAATATATTTTTAGAAAAATTCACTCATAACAACGATTGTTTTGGCAGTGGGCTTATGTATTGGACATCGCACTCGGAGTGAGTAGAGGCACAAGCACATATTTCATATCCGATATTGTGACAACTTACAAGTGCCTTTCTTTACTTTTACTTTGTATATTCTCGTCAGCTTGGTGTTTTTGTATGATAGATTGCTTGTTGCATTGGTTTGTGTTTCTGTTAAATAAACTTTGTCTATCTATGTGTGGGTATTAAGTCATATTCATATCAGAGGATGAATAGAGAAAAATCTTAAACTTTCTGTGAATGTTACTGAAAACAGACTGTTAGTTTTCTGCTGCTTAAATCTTTGTGCTCTGTCATCTAATGAGTGTCAAGCTAGACTCTTTGGTTGGTTTTATAAAAAATAATGTGAAACCCAAAAAGGAGACGGGAATAAGCTATAAACTGAGCTCAGCTGAGCTGTCACACAGGATGCAAAAAGTTATTATCTTAAGCGTTGCAGACCAAAGTTTCTCACAAGTAATGACCAACTGTGAGAGAAACTTAAGACAACAAAATGTACACATAGTAACAGTGTCAATGTTAGTATTTTGATGTAGATCGCAAAGCAAATATGAGTAGGGGAGATATTCTAGAGTTATTTTTTGTGATCAAACGAATCAATGATATACTCAAGGATGTTCATACATTAGACAAAGATTCTTCAACATTTCTTCTTCCACATCAATTTGAGTTATTTGGTGTATTCTTAGATTGTAATCTTCTATTTCTGACAAACTATTAAAAGATTTTCAACAAAGTTAATAAAGAAGCAAGACTGTAGTGTAGTTGACAATGCTCTTGCTCTACTCGTCATCAACAAAAGATAGGAAGAATCGAAACCTCTGAGTGATAGAAGCATAGAGCTGAGCCACTTTTTTCAGACCAAAGAAAGATCTACAAAGTCTGAAGAGGGCAGGACACTCAAGCCTCTCATTACGCTTATTTGCACTATTTGCAAAAAACACAAACAAACAAAAACCCTCACTGCCTTTTCACCTCTTCCATAAGCTAAGCTTTTTCTCAGTAACAAAACGACCCAAAAAAGAAAAGAAAAAATATAATAAATAAGAACGAAAATTAGAAACTATGTTCCGTGAGGTAAACAAAGAAAAAATCACTACTTCCACGTTCTTCACGTTCTTCAATTAAGCTACATCCTCTCTTGCCTCTTCTATCATCGATAGTTTCTGCGGAAGTGATGGCCTCAGCTTCTTGTACTGTTTCAACAATAAAAAAAACATAACCATCGTTACTCTTTTCAAGTTATAAGAGAGAGAGGACTGGGTTGCTAAGGAGGGCTGTTATGTCTTTTTACCTGTTCAAGAAAGGCTTTTATCTCCTCCTCCGTAAGAGCTTCATCTTCCACATTGTTTTCATCCCAGCCAAGTGATTTAAGGAACTCAGCCTCTTTCTCATCTGGAGTGTCTGCTGCTTCAAAGCCACTAGTATGAGAGGTTATCTGGATTCTTTCAGTTGTTGCCTGCGCACTTGAAGGGTCTCTAGCTATAGGATCCTTTCCGTTGTTGGTTTCTACCTCAACGGAAGAAGAGATGCTGGTTGAAGAGTTAACAGCAACTGTTGATCTAGTTTTCTGCTTCAGAGCACTGTAAAATGCACTCCTGCTCTGAGTCTGAGCAGTGGAAGGTTTCTTATCAATGGTTTGTTGTCCAGTGATCAAGGACAAGGTACTAGCTCCCTTTAGCTCCTTTTGGTTGTTTGTACTTCTCACAGGAGCAGATTGTGTTGATTGAACAATGGTGGCTCGATTAGCACTTGGACTTCCAGATTCTTTAACAACACTGACGCTGTTTTCCCTAGCTGGTTTGAGAACCAACAGCTTCTTTTCAGATTTGATCTGACCACTATGATTAGACTGGAAATTTCCTAGCAAGACAGAAGTCTGATGTTGGGCATTCCTTGAGGGAGCAAGAGAAGCTTCACAGGTTCGAACCACTTGCTTTATCTTTGACTTATCAGAAGAATTCAAACTCTAACAAATCAAATAAAACAGATAATGATTGTCGCACAAGACTGATTCAGGAATAATAAGATTAACTAAAGAATATATTTACCGAGCACTTTGGTGCTGAAGGCACAACCGGTATCAACTGCCTTGACTGTTTAATTGCCAAGTTCTCAAGTCTTTGTGTCTTCTCAGATCCCTGAAAAACCAATAATTATAATCTTAGACACGCAGAGAGGTAAGTGTACGTGAGATCACACAAATCGTACTTGAGGAGGGGTATGAGTTATTGGTGGAGCCTGAACCAATGCTTCAGCCATGTTAAGACCAGTTGATCCAATCAAAGTTCCCGTGGCATCCGAATTAGCTTTTGGAGACGTTAATAGCCCAGCACAAGCTTTCTCTATGACATTGGGAACCTCTGCCAGAGCCGAGGTCCAACCTTCCCCACCAATCAAAGCTGAGTTACCAACTGGCAAGCTCTGAACAGCTGAACATAACCCAGGAGATGAGACTCGTACAACATCTAGCCCACCGTGCTTCTCATCAGCTCCAAGCGAAGGAAAATCCTTATCAAACCCAGTTCTCTGAAAGGTATTCCCGAAACTAGGTCCAGAAAGTATACCATTTCCGTTGTAACTACCACCATTTTTCAACCCAACTGTCAATCCTCGAGAAAAATGATCGCCCTGTTTCCTTGTCACCATTGAATGTGATCGTCTCAATGGATCATGATCCCTACCAGTTAAGATATTTCTGAGAGGGATAGAAGTGTCAAGGTCCCATGGATCCACATAGCTTACCCTATCCTTGTCCCTGCTTCTATCTTTATCCTTTTGACTCCTATTAAAATTGAAACTACTATATGCATGCTTCGCAGATCCATTACTAGAACCCCTCCTTGAATTAGTAGAAGATGATCGACCCAGAAAAGGAGAATGAATTGAATCAACATCACTTTTGCTCCTAGTGTTCCTATTCCTGCTATTATGTTGTAAAGACCCATAATCTAAACAAAACAAGATACAAAATCATTAAAATTACAGTATTTTTGACAAAAGATGCTTCTCCATGAGAAGTTATAACTGTAGAAACATACCTGAATGAGAAGAGGATGATAAAAGAAGATTGTTTGAACTCCCACCACCAGAAGAATGACTTGAACTTCTCAACCATTCTGGAGCTAAAGCGGGTTCACCTTTGTCCATTAGTAAAGCTGTACCTCATCAGATAAAAGAAAGAAAGAAACAAACTTTATCTAACCCCTCTTCACCGCCCCTAAAAACAATAAAGAAAGCCCATCTAACCTATCATGGCTTTCTCCAATATATCCGAATCCAAATCCAAATCCAAATCCCAAAACTCAATTGCAATCTTGCACAAATCCAAATGAGTTGTTTCAGTTCATCACTCACACAGAATTGCTTATAAGACCAAAATTAGAGAACACTCATCCTTGTGAACAATACCAAGGGAACAAATTCTAAACACCTCTATGAATCTTCAATGCCACAAAGCACAATTCCAATAAAACAGAAACCCTAACACCTACATATATATATTTATATCTGTAATCACCAGTTTGCAACGCTCAAAAGGTTCAAGAAACCCTAAACCAGAAAGAGATTGGTCATAACCAAACGTCTAATAGAATGCAATCGCTCAATTGAAACAATGACTTGGCTTCAACACAAAACCAACAACAAAGAAAAGACAGGCGATTGCAGAGAAAAGACAATCAGAAGAGAAAATTAGGGTTTTTGTGGATTAGGGCTAAGAGAATGAGAGTGGTGGAAGAGAATGGAGGCGAGAATTTTGTTAATATGTGAGAGTTGTTTGTTTTTGTTTTTAATTTGAGAGAAGAACGAAACGTATGAAGAAACGACTGCTTTTTTTGAGCTTTCCTCTTTTCTTGAACAATTTTAGTCAAAAATTATTAATTTGGTATTTATTGTTCCTTTTCTTTTGAACATTTTTGGTAACGTAGGTGTATCTAGATAGGCCCAACGGTTTCTCCTAGATGGGCCCATTGACCTTTTTTTCTATTGTCGTTTCACTCACCCATGTCAACATATATAAGATGACGAATTTTTAACTATTTCAATGTACGTAACCTGATTAAGTTTTTATACAAAGTGACATGTTATATAGATTAGACATAGACAAAATATTCATTAAATTTAGTTGGATTGATTAGAATTAAAAAAATTTAATATTTATATTTTTTGAATCAAATCAAATAGTAAAATACTAAAATCTAATATTCATAAACTTCGAATCAAACATCAAATATTATTTTTATTAAAATCGAATATGCGTATATATAGAAAAATTTGAATCTGAAAGCATATATATATATATATATAAGTATATTAAAATATGTAACTATAAATATATATATAATAACTAAAAATATTTAGTGATTATGTTCATGAATAAAATTTTTATATTCTTACGTTATCCAGAATATTCAGATATTTTAAAAAAGTTTTGTGTGTATTAAAAAATTGTGTTCTAAACTAATCGAATTTACACCGAAAAAACAAATCGAAACGAAACAAATAGTTCGCGAATAATACAAAAAATTCTGAATACTTAAAATTTTTTGAATCAATAATAACATTAACTATTCGACAATCTAATTATGAATAGAAATTTTTCCTTAATATTTGTTTAGTATCTAGGGTACTACAAATACATAGAACAAAATAGCATTCTATTTTTTATTTGTTTTTGTATATTGACAAATGTAACAAAACTAGCATTAGATTAGGCACGGACAAAAAAAAAATATGTTTCAAAACTAATTATTTGAAAATAATATATATAGATCAATTCTCATATATAAAATATTTTTTTTTTGGGATAACATATTCAATAATTATTTATTAAATCTTTTTATAAAACTAACTAAATTTCTTTTTGTGGAGAGACACATCAGAAGGTCATCACTCAGCCAGAGTCTCTTGGGAGACAATGACTCTTTCTAAGCAAGAAGGTGGACTAGGATGCAGAGATCTTCAAACCTGGAATGGAGCTTGCACACTAAAGCTGATTTGGCTGCTTTTCTCTTCATCAGGATCGATTTGGGTTGCCTGGTACAAAAACGATATCTTATTAGGTAATTTGAGTAACTTTTGGACAGTTAAACCTAGGCAAGAGCATTCATGGATTGCAAACAAGTTGCTAAAAATTTGGGAAATCGCCTACTGTTGGGTTCATCTTAGAGTTCAGAAAGTCCGATTGGTAAACTTCTAATTTTCTTAAATGCTACTCACAAAGGCCGAATGGGTATCTCTCTTAATGCTTGTCTGCACTCACTATCTAATCATGGTTATTGGCGATTAGCCGATTACCTCCAGTTCGTTCAGAGGAACATGTACAAGTTCAGGCTTATCTATCCACAATCACTCTTCAAGTATCTCAAGATTACTACGAGTGTGAGGTTGAAGAAAAGGTATGGTCTAAATACTACACTGGGAAAATTTATCAAATATTGAAAAAACACTCTGATTTGGTACCTTGGTATTCGACGGTGTGGAACAAAGGAGGTATCCCCAAGCACAGTTTCAACACTTGGCTTTTTCTCTTGGATCGATGTCCAACCAAGGTTCGTATTATTAAATGGGGTCTCACTACAAACCCGCTCTGCTTACTCTGTAATACCAACCAGAATCTAGACATCACTTACTGTTTGATTGTCCCTTTAGCTGGTCTATTTGGGAACCAATTTCTCGCTGTTGCAGCATTATTCTGTTACGTACTTGGGTCACTTCTCTCTCAGCCTTGATTAACCTTCGATCTCCTAAGCTTAAGCGCATGCTTTCTCTTCTTGCCTGGCAATGTGCCATCTATTTCATCTGGCAGGAACGTAACGCTAGACTACATCACAATCAATTCAGGCCTGCTACTTCAATTCTCTCTACCATTGATGCTACGATCCGGAACAGAGCTTCAAGTTTTAGAGAAATTAACAATTGTCAGGCATCAAAGCTACTCCAACTATGGCTTTCTACAGATCCATCACTGTCTCGTTAATTACTCGATCTCATTAACCCTGCAAATCACTTATACGTTCTCTCTACCATTGCTCTCTATAAGCAAGTGTCGTCTTTCACCATATGATTCGAGAAGATTCCTTCATACTCGAGTTTAGTTATGTTGATTAAAAACTTGGGCCTATTAACATTGTTGTCTTTTATTACAAATTGGGCTACGTCTCGAAAACTATGGCCTTGGCTAGGCATGTAATATTTTTCTTTTATTTTCTGAATTTAATTTGAAAGCATTTTAAAAAAAAAAAAAAAATTTTGAAAGCATTTTAACAAAAAAAAAAAAAACCTAACTAAGGGGGTTTATTGGTTTTAAAATTTTTAAAGACTTACAATTCTTAAAGAGTTTAGTGTTATTCAATTGTGATTTACAAAAACTTTATGAAAGTTATGTGTTATTGGTTTGATACTTTTAATGATTTGTTTAAAATCTTTTAAAATCATGTGTTATTGGTTAATGATTTTTAAGAGTCAACTAAAGTCATGTGTTATTCAAATAAAATAATTTTAAAAGACTTTAATCTCAAGTTTAAATTTAGTGTTATTGGTCGAATGATTTTAACTTTTTTTTTTTTGTTCATATAAAGATTCTTATAGAGTCTTTTAAAATATCAACTACATAGGTGATATTTCAAAATACTCTCTACAAATTTTTGAACAAAAATAAGGGGACTTATTCAAACAAAATTAATAGAGAGTCATAATGATTATCAATATTGGTGAGTTTAAAGTTTTTTTAAAGAGTTATAAGTTTTATTTATAAATTCTTATAGAGTGTTTTAGAATATCACCCTAATAGGTAATATTTTAAAAGAGTTTCTAAAAGTTTTTACATGAACAAAAAAATTTAAAATCAGTCAATCAATAACACTAAACTTGAACACAATCATAAAGTCTATAAAACTCATTTTATTTGAATACCACATGATTTTAATAGAGTCTTTGAAAATCTTTAACCAATAATGCATGACTTTCAATGATTTTAAACAAAATTTTAAAATTCTCTAACCAATAACACATCACTTTTAAAGAGTTTTGAAAAATCATAATTAAATAATACTAAACTCTTTAAGAATTTAAACTCTTTAAAAATCATAAAACCAATAAATCCCCCCCTAAAAACTCTTTAAAAATTCTTTAAACTCTACAATACTTATAAGAGTTGACAGTTTATTTCTCCATGTACTATTACACTTCTGCATAGTTCTACCCAAACTTACAAATTCATAATTTTTCCACCCAAACAAATCAATCTCTGCTTAATTGACTCTTTACTTATTTGGTCTGACTAATTGCACCTATTATTAATTGACGTTTTAAAATCTGTAATTTGCGTTTCATAAACTTGCGATTGGATTAACCTGATTAAATTTAATATCAAACTGATTGAAATTACCCAGAACCAAAATCAAACTGAATCGGTTGGATTTTAAGTTTTTTTTTATTGTTTGTCTTTCATTTGAATCTACGATTCTTGTCTACTAATGTTTTTTGTTCTCAGTCAGCTTATGAGACTTTAACAATGATTCCACTTATCATCTCTTCAATATAGGTTTAGACACATGAAATAATCTTCAATTCAGTAGTAAGAAACTTGTTTGGTATTAAAAATAAAATCTGAATCTCACAAAAATAGAAAGCTTCACTCCAACTCTCAGAGCTTTGACCCTCTTTTCATCATATGTTTTTTTGCTATTTCACTCAGTCCCTGTAATGAAGCTCCTTGTCTATAATAGCTAACGAAGCTCTCTCACAAACTTAAAATCTCTGTTAATAATCTCTCAATCCTCTCTCTCTTATTTCTCATTCTCGTCCAGAGAACAAAGAACCCTCATCATAACTCTATATTAATTTCAATTGAACAAACCCCCTAAAATTCAACTGCTAATTACTATCAATGTTGGAATAAAAAATAGTGTAAAAAAGATATTGTTACTTAGGATAAAATTAGTTCAGGTTTAATAGTAACTAGTATTTACCCCGTGTTTAGGCACGAAAAATATTTATAAGTTAAAAATTATATTAATATAAAAATATAAAATAAATTTATTTATTTTATTTTTTGAATAATAACTATTAATTTAAATCATTTATTTTCAAAAATATTAATATTTTTGTATTATTTTCACAAATCAAAAAACAATAACAATTTTTGTAAAAAATCCAATAGATACATTTATTGATTTAGTTTAATAAAATTAGTTATGTGAAGAATTCAAAATATTATAACGGTTCAAAACAAAAACATATAGAAATACTTATTTTATTGATATTCATGAATTTACTAATTTACTTTCAGATAAAACACATATATATTCATAAAAAAGTAATCTGAAACATGAATTAGTAGAACTGAGATGTGTCATCTGTATTAGTTTTTGTATAAATTATTTTTATCTAAAATATTTACAAAAAATGTTTAAAAACAAAATTTATAGAAACAATATTTCTTTAATTAAAATATATAAAAAAGTAAGAAATCAAGCAAATAAAAAAATATAGAGAAAATTAGAAAGTCACTCACATATTATCTTCATCTTATAACTGAGAAAAAATTGGTACAGTTAAAAGCTTTCTAAAAGATAGGAAAAAATTTTATATAGAACAAATATTAGAACGATAATAATATAGATATTTTGGAGGAGAAATAGGAGGAAATGGACATAATGGGTAAAGTGAGTTTAAAATAAAAAAACAAATCATTTTGAAAATTAAAAAAATGCAAAAAATGTGAAATTTTCTGGTGGTGACACATCAGCAAAACTAATGCATCAGTTTTTTTAATAAAATTACTGTTGAATTAGTAGAAATAGATAAAGTCAAATATTGAACTTGTGTCTGTTTGTAGCATGTAGTGACCGGTCGGGTGGGGTGTTACCCTACCTATGTGCACTGTTTGGAATATTACGATCGAATGAGAAAGAATTAGACTGCAAACCGACCTGGTATGAAATCTTAATTAATCAGGAGAATTTTGAGAATTGGAATCAAGTCAATACCAATTTTGGTTTGGGAGATATGATTTTTATAAACCGAAAGATCTTGCATTTGTCTTATTTGGGACCTTTCAGTAAGATATCAAGATGTATTTCAAGCCATTGGATCAATTGTATTAAATGTATTCCATATTTTTTTTATTCATAGACAGATTTTCTTTATTTGGCGACAAAGAAAATCAAGCTGTCATAGAAAAAATAAAGATCATATCAATTAGATATGACACAACCCCTCCTCGGGATTACGTCATAACGCCCGAAAACCGTATAATTAAAAAAACTTTTCATAAACTACAATATATGTACAAAACATGCAGCGGAATAATATAAACCATACTATATCAGATACCCGCCCCGGTATCCAAAACACGAGTCCGATAAGGACTAATATACACCCAAAACCCGAGACTAGTCAACCCCCTATGTCATCTCTTCGTTCCAGCTCTGGGTCCACGCTCCTAGCCTCACTTCTCTTTACCTGCACCCAAAAGAGAGTGATAAGTATATCATAATACTGAGTGAGGCGCTCATCCGACTACCGGCTACGCTACAGATTCCAGACGGTCGGGTAACCAGCGGTGTATCCTCACGATACTAGAAATATGCACTATATGTATATACATATATATACACCCATATATATATATACAATCAAGAATATCCCGGCACAGTCGGATCATACACCAACTATGCCGCAACAGCAAGTACACACAAACAATGCATCAATATCCATGTCAACACGACACCTCGATATCCGTGCCTATGTCCCATCTCGATATACATGCCTCCGTAATATCTCGATGTACGGACCGCCGTCATACCTCGACAGACGTGCACCGTACTGTCTAGGTATACGCACCCCGTATACCTCGATATACGTGCACCATTGTGCCTCGATAGACATAACTACATAATGCATATAACTACGTAACATCCCGTGATGCTACGGTCCTATAGCCAGACTATCCTAGGTCCGTTCGAAATCCTGCTAACCTCGGTCCCGCACTCACCTCGTGATGTCGAATAACTTCTCAACGATCGCGCGTGTCGAGAATCCGATTCCTGCAGAACGACGTAAAACGAACCTTAGAACCCGAAAACGGA
>KE159106.1:72376-83818 GCA_000411055.1 Leavenworthia alabamica | reverse complement strand
GGTGTTTGGATGTCCGTCTCGGATATGTCGGCTCGTCGCCTCGTTCGGGCTGGTCTGGCTCGTTCGGGCTGGTCCCAATCCTTCATTTGCTTCATCTGCCGGCCATAATGACATATTTTCAGTAAAACAGGCATAACTTTTGAACCGTAGTGTAGAATGACTCGAGACGGTCCCAAATGAAAGATAACTCAAATATCTATGTTGTGTCCAAAATTAGCTCAATCCGATTCAACGAATATAAAACTTCTAATGGTTCTGCATGATTCTGCAAGTCTAAAACATTGTTTTCTCCCAAAACATTATATTCTCTTCCAAAGCAACATAAGACCTGTAAACACTCTAAAACACAAATAAAATATTCCAAAAAATAATAAAATCATAATAAATAAAATTTTAAAATGGGTCAAATACGAGATATATCAAAACGTCAGAGAAAGAAAAGATGAGTTCTGATTATCTAGCAGACTTTAATTCTTCTATTGACTCTTATCCGCGTAAGATTTCTAATGGCGAAATAAAGAGAGAAAGTTAAATCACAATGTAAAAAAAAAACTATGTTCGCAAAATAATTCACTACATTAAAAATCACTCCGATAAAGAAGTATAAAATTTTAAAACTATTAAACAAATAATACATAACACTAATAAAATACAGTTTTATAATAGAACCAATAAACTTCTTTAGAAAGCCTACTATTTAACTTTCAAATGGAAAACAAAATCATAAAAGACTTCCAAATTAATGCCAAGACCTATCCCCAAGCCTCTGAGTCTCTGACTAAAGATTACGCTCAAATCTGTGCTAAATTCAGAAAAATATTGAGAGTCAGAACTCAGAAGAATAAGGAACTTGTAGTGTTGACCAACCACCTCTTTCCCTCCTTATTCCTTAGGGTTCTTCAATTTCTATTTTCCTCCTTTATTTCTTCTTCTGTCTCATGACTCTCATCTACGTTTTGATTTCCAGATTCCTCCACGTGTCTTTCACAAATCATGTAAATTTCTTGATGGGTTTTCTTATCCACATCCTGATCCTTCTACCCTTTCAAAATCCGTAATCATCTATAAAAAAAACCTAATTTCCCAACTCTGTGGCCGATCTTGTTGAGATTTTGAAGTCCTTTTAGCAATGACGGATGATATGCTGTTACATTTCTCTTCTAAGTCTTTTAATCAGTCTGATCACTCTCTTCCTGATAAAATCGCTAAGCTTGAGGCTCGTTTGACTGGTAAGACCCTTTCTTCTGTGAAGCTACCTCAACAACAACAGGTCTCCGTTTGTTCATCTGCTTCCACCGCTGTCAAAGTTGTCACTTCTGTACCGCCGGGATTGTCGGAGACCTCTATCAGTGATTCTGATGACGAGGTAGGTGAATTCAGATATTTGTTATAAAAAAATCAATTCAAATTTATAATTGTTATCCGATTTGAGCTTTTTGGTTTGTGTTTGTCTAACAAAGGAATTGATTAAAGTTCGTGATCTCATATTTCAGAGTACTGGAGATTTCCTGATCCGAGCTAATACCAAAAAACGTCAGAAGTCTAACAACTTCAGTGTTATTGATCATGATGAGGTATTGTATTTGTAAATCTGGTGTCTGTGTCTGTGTCTGTGTGTTGTATGAGGTTTCTGTGTGATATTGAAACAATGATGTAATTTATAATGAAGAACTTTGTTGAATTGAAGCTTCAAGAGGTAGCATATGATGGGAGGAAAAATGGTGCTGGGATCAAGACAGGCTCTGATGTAGTAAATAAGAAGAAACAAGGTCGAGGTCGCGGTACATCAACTGGTAGAGGGCGTGGTTCTAAAACTAATATTGACCTGACAAAATCTCAGGTTTTGGCTGTAAATTCTCAAATGGATGTCTCTAATCAGAAGGTTATTATTGTTTACTTCTTATGATCTTACATACAACTGCCACTTTTTTTGTTGAAGAGGATCTTTATCTAGATTTGCATTGATATTGACAACTAGACGCAGTTAATCATTGAATTCTTTTTTCTTCAGGATTTTAGGGCTACCAGACAGTTCAGGAATGGTGAAAGATTCCTCCCGGATGTAAGTTTCTCCTTTGCTCTATAATGTCGGAGAATATGTTTTCATCTTGTTGTCTAGGATTATAAGTTGGTTTGAATAAGTGAACAGGACTATTATGTATGATTATCCTACAACAATGTGTATCTTTCTTTATTCACTATATTGTTCTTTGTCTATAAATCAGGAGGAGGTGACATCTTTACGTGCAACAATTTCTGGGCTAGAGGAGGAATTGTGTAAATCTCGACAAGAATCTTCTGAGTATCAAAACCGCAACAGGAAGCTTGAGAATGTATGTGTGAATGGCTTTCAAATTTAGCAAATCCTGCTTATGCTATTACCATATTTTTTCCATTGCCCAGCTAATCCTAATCATGATCATTGCAGGAGTTAAAAGATCTAAAAGATCAGGAACAAGAAGGGAAGCTAAAGGTAGGGTTAATGAGAATGATATTTTGTTTAATGTCCCACCTAGTATGGCATGGTTACTTTTACTGTTGTCAATGATTCTGGGAGAATCGTAGAGTTATAAACTGTTTAGTGTTTTTTCCATAAGAAGCATGGTAGCTCAATTTAATGATGCTACTGCTGGTACTGGTAGAGAACTGAAATATCTGTGAAGGCTTGGATCTTGTAGTGTCCTTTTATTCCATTTCTAGTGAGCTCTTTTCGTAAAGCATTTATTAGTATTTCTTTAGGTAAAAGTAGTAGGCAATCTATTGCGGGTAAGCTCGAATTTTTGGTGCATTGAATGTGGAACCAAATTGTATAGGTTAAGGATCAACATTTTGGCATATTGATCACTTATTGTTAATGATTTTTTGGAAATGAACTGTTTAACTTCATATCAACCTGGTACTTCAAAATTATCAATATTCAGTGGCTGCTTCTATGTAGTATTCTCAGTAACTTTTATATACTTATGCAAAACATGCGGAATTATTTGGTTCAAGCTAACAGTGCACTTGCGGCTTTTTCTTGATTCAGACAGCTAAAGTAATCTCTGACCTTCTCATATCGGGTTCCAAAGCTGAGAGACAAGAAGCAAGAACAAAAGTCAAACATGAATCTTTGCGGCTAGGCAATGTTGGTGTTCTCAGGTCAGCCATTATGTACTCCTTTGAGTTCTTATGGTCTTAGTATTTATCTTACATATCCTTCATTTCTCTGATTATTTACACAACTATTGAGTATATGTTTCATGGGGAGGTATAATGTAACATGTACTAGCAAATAAAATTTTGCTTTTTATTAAAGTCAGTAAACCAACTGGAATAGATAGGAGTTAGTTTCACATTTCTATATTACCTGCAGCTCAAAATCTTCTTTGTTAGGTTACGAGATTAGTTTCTTGTACTTGTGATCAAAATTAAATCAATCATCTGTGTAGTTATTCTGGTGATTTCAGGACAGGAACTATCATAGCTGAGGCATGGGAGGACGGACAAATGTTAAAGGATGTAAATGCTCAACTTGTAAGTTAAGCTGTCGCAAGAAAATTTCATTAAACTAATATCGATAATCCCTGCACTAACTGTTTTGATTTTCTATACAAAATTGGAACGAGAAGAGACAATTGCTGGAAACCAAAGAGGCTATTGAGAGACAAAGAAAGTTCCTCAAGAAACGACAAAATGGTGGTATGTTCCTCAATCTTTCTTAGTTTATCAGTCAATCCACGATTTCATGTTATGCTTGATGTTTAGCACCCTTTGGTTATAGATAAGAGTGATGGAAATGAAACAGAATCAGGCGCACATGAAGAAGATATCATCCCTGACGAGGTTTACAAGTGTCGTCTTGCTAGTATTAAGCGGGTATGTTCCTCCTTATGCATCATCTCTGCTTCTCACTTCCTTGATGTTGATGGTTTCTTGTTTTTTATCAGACATCTCTTGATTTTTACTTTTCAGGAAGAGGAAGTACTATTGCGTGAGAGGGAAAGGTACACATTAGAGAAAGGGGTGCTTATAAGGGAGATGAAACGCATACGAGATGAAGATGCTTCTCGTTTCAACAATTTCCCAGTTTTAAATGGTCGATATGCTCTTCTAAATCTTCTTGGTAAAGGCGGATTTAGTGAAGTCTTTAAGGTCAGAACATTGATTGATAACATTCTTTTACATGTAAGAGATCCTTTGCAGTAATTGATGTTGTGGATTTTAAACAGGCATATGATTTAGTGGATCATAGATATGTTGCATGCAAGCTTCATAGTTTAAATGCTCAGTGGAGTGAAGAAAAGAAGCTAAGTTACATCCGCCATGCCAATAGAGAATGTGAAATCCATAAAAGTCTTGTTCATCACCACATTGTTCGACTTTGGGATAAATTTCATATCGACAATCATACATTCTGCACAGTTCTTGAATATTGTAGTGGTAAATCAAGAATTCTCTGATATCTTTGTATAGAGTATAGCTCTCACTCTTATGCTTTGAATTTTTGAATGCAGGAAAAGACCTTGATGCTGTTTTAAAAGCAACACCTAATCTTCCTGAGAAAGAAGCTAAGATTATCATTATGCAAATAGTTCAAGGCCTTGTATATCTAAACACAAAATCACAGAAGATAATCCACTATGATCTGAAGCCTGGGAATGTTTTGTTTGATGAGTTTGGAGTAGCAAAAGTGACTGATTTTGGTCTAAGCAAGATAGTGGAAGACAGTGTTGGTTCTCAAGGAATGGAACTTACATCACAAGGAGCTGGTACATACTGGTGAGCAATCTAGTCTCTTCTACTAACTGAGATCTTTATATAGCTAACAAGGTTTTGTTGTTCAGGTACTTGCCTCCAGAATGTTTTGAGCTTAACAAAACTCCTATGATTTCATCAAAGGTCAGTGATGAATGATGTCTAAATCAGATGTTGTTACAGAAGTTTTGTGGTACTAATTTTTGTTGAAATTTAGGTTGATGTATGGTCGATTGGTGTGTTGTTTTACCAAATGTTATTTGGGAAACGACCCTTTGGACATGACCAAAGCCAAGAAGGGATACTAAGAGAAGAAACTATCATTAAAGCCAAAAAAGTTGAGTTCCCAGTAACAAGACCTGCCATTTCAAATGAAGCTAAGGTAAATTAGCTGTGCTGGTCTTAAAACTCAGTTAATAAACTTATGTTCTGAGTTCTGACTGATGCATTTTCTGTAGGAGTTGATTCGAAGGTGTTTAACATATAACCAGGAAGATAGACCAGATGTTCTAACAATGGCACAGGATCCATACATGTCATACTCTAAGAAATGATAGCTTGTAGCGTTGATAAACAAACTAGAGATACTAAAAGACTGAGTCCTTAGACCTTTTGTTTTTTTTTTGTATAGAACTACAGATTATATAAAAGTTTCTCTTTTGTTTGGGATAAGGAATAAATCTCTTGGTCTCAATTTTCTTTATATTTATGTGACAGTAACATGTTTTGTATACTCTTCATGTTTTTGAATATAAGAACATGAGAAGAAAGTTCAAACATGTTCCAGTTCATTCTAGCTTTTCTGTTTCTCAGGTTCAGGGCAATTATTTTTATAGATTTTTTTTTTAACCAAATTTTTTAAAAAAAATTTGGATCCTTTTTCACTTACATTTTGGTTTGGGCCCATAACAAATACCCAGATTGTAATGGGCTAGAGACAGAGTTGCTCAGGTCTAAGACAAGGTAGGGAGACCATTAGGCTTGCAATTACTTCAAGGCAAAAGTCTACTTGTCCATTTATACTTATACCACCAAAAACACTTCTTTCATGGCTTTATCTTTTGCTTCTTCCAGTAGATTTTACAAGATGCAATGGCCTATGGTACCATGGATCCTTTACTCAACGAGTTACTGTGAGATGATGTGAACTTCGGTTGTGACATTGGCACGTTCCACTTGAACCATCTGCCAAATTTATCTTCAATCCTGGCTTATAATGGCTCTTTTGGGTCCTTATACTTGGCATCTGCAAATGGTTCTTTATTAGCTACCACAGCACAGCAGAGCAACAGAAACCCTAACGTTTTTAGCAAGTAAGTCAAACTCCTCATCTTTACCTTTCAACAGCTCAAGACTGATTATTGATAAAATTGTTTTGATGAGAAGGAGAATACAAAAAAATGCGATATGATGACGACAAGAACGAGGATGAATTGGGGTTGATAAATATTAATATGTTTCAAATAAGACATGGACAACAAAACATGGAGATTTTTTTGTTGTTTCGACATAGACAAGCACGATAAGAGTTTGAGATTTTGTATTCTTGTATTTGTATTGTTTATATGCTTGTGAGAGTTTTATTGTTGGTCCTTAATATCATTTTATTTTCCTTCTCAATAACTAATGTTATTGCCTCCAAACCACAGTCTACAATTTATATGGTTTTGTGGTCAACCCAAAACCAAACGGGTACAACGGGTCGTAACGCCTGTCGCCAACATTCATAGGTAGTTGCTTCACCGACTTAAACCACGTCCGAGCCAACTTTCCAGTGAACCCATAATCACCAAACAGAGCATCAGCCACTCCTTGACCTTCTGTTCCCGGAAGCCAAGCCGCCACAAGTGCATCAATGCTTGAGACATAAGGCTGAATCACCAATGGACGGCCAGAGACCACAACCACCACACACTTCACTGATCCACACACACTTTGTATAGTGCTTGGACCAGGTTCACTTATTGTCAGGTTTGTACTGTCACCATACATTTCAGCATAAGGCGGCTCGCCAACAACCACAATGGCGTAGTCAAATTTACCTGACTTCACAAAGTTTGCGTCCGGGTTTTGGCTGTAAACGACTTGTGTGGTCGAAGCCACTGTATTTTTCACAGCCGTGAGGATCGTTGTACCTGAGTGTAATGAAACCAAAACGTCAAAGATTATATACATCAAAAATTTGTATCATGATATTCTATATAAGCTCACACTATGCGTAGTCATAGTCAAAGCCCAAAACGTAAGTGTAACCGTATTTCGTGTCGTAATCGTTCATTTTACAATCGTAACCAGACCGTAACCGTATTAAATGGTTAATAACTATAACCATTAATCGTATAAATATATTAGTTAGGGTGAACCGTAAATTATCACCCGTAACTATAGTTAACTGTAACCGTGTAAAAACTGTTAACTAACCGTACGGTAATAAAATATAGTAACCGTTTTAAAAATAAAATAAAAATATATATAATTAATTATATGGTAAATATTAGTTGAAATATATTATCTAATTTTTGTAATACAGGTTAAATATATATTTGTAAAATTATGATTGATATTATTTTTAATATTATTAGTATATAACCGTAATTGTTTTTAACAGTAATCCCTTTAACCGTATATTAAATGATTAAAACTAAAAAATATATTATAAACCTAAACTGATGGTTAACTGACAGTAACCACAATAGATGCTGTCATGCCTAACTATGGTGGCCATGTAATTGCAACCGAGTCAAACGAAGTGAAACGTACCAATGGTGAGGTCATTGCCGTTAAGGCCTTGCCAAGTGATGGTCCAGCCACCACATTGATATCCCAAGTTATCAGCATGTGTTCCAGCAACAAGTATCTTCCCTGTTTTCTTAGGTAAAGGAAGCAACGGTTTAGCACCTCTCTTACCATTCTTAAGCAACACTAGAGATTTCCTCACAGCTTCACGAGCTAGTTCCCTGTGTTCCTGTTAAAAGTGTTTTCTTCAGTTTAAAACTGATGATTTTGTAATGATTGGTACGATGGTTAAAGACGATAAACATTAACAGACCTTACTACCAAGCTGGTTAGCAAAGCTGAGATCAGCCAGTGGTTCCTCAAAGAGTCCCATTGTAAACTTAACCCTTAAGATTCTCTTCACAGCATCATCAATCCTGCTCATTGGAATTAGTTTTTTCTGTATCTGAACGATGAGTTCGTCGATGAACTCAGTGTAGTTGTATGGCACCATAATCTGCAATAAAAAAAGACACAACAATCAAGTCACCATAGACAGGCCCGGTCCTGAGGGTAGGCCGGCTTAAACATCGAAATACTTGTTTATGCATATTTTGGATTTTAAAAAAATTATCTAAAATGGTTGGACCGACCCTGACCATAGAGCCCATACCAAATATACACAAGAAAGAAAACACTTTTGAGACCAACCATGTCAATTCCAGCACTGATTCCTGCGTAAACCGAGTAAGAAAAGTTCAAATGTGGAGGAGTTGTGATCCTATCAATCCCTTGCCAATCCGAGATAACAAAACCCTGCAGAGTAACAGAAACAAAGGCTTTTACGATCAAAGCAAAGAAGACCAAAATGAATCCATATGTAACATTACTTACTCTGAACTTCAACTTGCTCTTGAGGAAACCCGTGACGAGTTCCTTATTAGCATGCATTCTCAAACCATTCCAGGCAGAGTAAGACACCATAACTGTTGCAACACCCTTGTTTACAGCGTTGTAATATCCAGGCATGTGAATTCCAAACAAACCCTTCTCGTTAATCACTGTGTTGTTCTCATCAAGCCCTCTCACTGTACCTCCATCTCCAACAAAATGTTTAGCACAAGCCGCTACCTTTGATCTGTAACACTCACAAGTTCATGTCAGTAAATAATTCAAATATGTGTCCATGTAATGTAATACACTAATGCATTAATTAAGTCAGGACTGAAATGAACCTAGCCAAAGCCATATCAGACATACACAAGTGGGATATAAATAAGTGGGACAGGGATTGTCCAAAAGGAGATAGTTTCAAACTGGTCCTACAGTGGTAGAAAATTCAAATCATGACTCATTGAGAATATGTTTGAACCTACTACATTGGTTCATCTTTTGTCAAGAAGCATTTAAGTCTCAAGGACCACCACGTTCTAATAAAGTTTTCACAGAATCTGCACAAATCCTATCCAAGTCTAGTACAAATCCTTAAGTCAAGAGTTCTTGCCACAATTGCATATTCATATACGTAACTTACAACAGAGGAGTTATAATAGGCAAAATTACTTACTTTCCACCAACAAAGGGAACGCCTCTTCGTTTGGTAGGAAGGTCACCTTGCAAACCAGGTATAATCTCAGTCATCTGTTGGACAATTCTATAATCCTCGCTGTAGCTCTCGTAGCATCTTCCCCATCTTGGATCTCTACAAACCTATCAAAGCAAAATCCCATTGTAAAAATATGAAACATATACTTTTCTTGATTACTGTTCTGTAACAAGTTTAAAGTGTTAAAGCTTCATTATACTTACAGCAATACAAGGAGCAAAGGCATATGGGATTCCAGTTGCTCTAACTTCAAGAGCAGTTGCTTCACCAATCCTCTTAAGAAGGTTAGGATCCCTAAGAGATTAAACATAAAGTTGTGTTTCAGTTTCATAGCCATACAAATAACAGACCACTTCCAACAAGAACAAAAGCCCTCAAGTACTTGCCTGGTAACTCCAAGGCCTACATTGTGAGGGAAAATGGTGGCTCCATAGACGTTGTTGTGACCATGAACAGCATCTATCCCATAAATCATAGGGATTCCAAGACGAGTAGAAAGAGAAGCCTTTTGAATCTCATTGACCATGTTAACCCAAGCTTCAGGAGTAGCCTTTTGCGAAGGCACACTTCCTCCACCACTCAACACACTCCCTACACACACATACACAGTGCCAACTTATTTAGACAATACATCAAACACTTAACAAACACAGTTCTTTCCAATTCTATTTATCTTCTTACCAATGAAGTATTTCTTCATGACTTGAGGTGTTGCAACGCTACGTTCAATCTGAACCATCTGACCAATCTTCTCTTGTAAAGTCATACGTTTCATCAAATCCCTGATTCTTGCACCCAAAGGAGCCTTTGAGTCCTTGTACTTCAAAGTACCTTGAGCAGTAGCCATGACGAAACACAGCAGGAGAAAACATAAGACCTTACTAAGAGTCCCCATTTATTTCTTCTTCCACAAACAACTGCAAATGAATCAGATCTTAAGCTGTTAGTCACAAGAACTGTTACACAAAGAGCTGAAAAGATTAAATCTTTCTTTATTTAAGATACAGTCCAGTTTGAAAAAAAAAAAACAGATCTTTATTGACTCAAATGAAGAAAATAGAAGACCCAGAATCAGATGAGATGTATTATAAAGAAAACTAAAACCTATGAAGAATAGTTTTGGTGGTGGTAGAAGAAACAGAGGAATAGATTTTGAGTTCAACAAGAAAAGAATAAAACTAGGATTGGAAAAGACGAGGACGAAGGTGAAGGATAAAGAAGAAACTTACAGTCTCGTATTGGAATGATATTTTCTTGGAACTGTTGAATGGTACGAGACGATAGAGTGTGGTAGTAATGGCATAGAGATCTTGAGAAGTGTGATGCTGCTGCTGCTGCTGCTGCTGCTTCGTGTTTTTAAAACATTGAAAAGTTGCTTTCTCCTTTTCCCACATGTAATTAATTTGAAGTGTAAATTACTTTTCTTTTTTTTTTTCGTCGGCTACTAAATTAGTTCTTTAATTTATTCGTATACACATTTTTAGAAAATGAGAGAGACCATGCGAATTAATCTGTGAATTGAATTATCCACTCTCACAAATCATTAGTCTTATTTGACAAAAACTTTATACATATGCACATGCATCAGCTGTAATTTTCAAACCAATTATATTTGTTATTATTATTACATCAGAAAAGATGTATAGTACATAATAATATGGCCAAAAGGAAAACATCGATTTTTCTTTTATTCAATTTAAATATGTATTAAATAGTAAAAACACATAGCTTCTACTTTGTATGATTTTTGAATTAGTGAAACTTTTGGTTAGAAATTATTTACAGTTATAAATATACAACTAATATGGTCTAGAACTTGTATCACCGCAAGTGACTAATGACTATTAGAAAAAGTAAGACTTGGGCCATGGACAACACATAATCAAATCATATGTCACGATGCTTGGAGGTCCCATGTTACACTCCAAACAGTAGTCTCATTTTGTAGTTGTTGTCGACAAAATTTTCAAATCTGAAGAATTTAAATTGTTTTTGAAAATGCTCTTTGTGATTATAATAAACACTAGCGTAGAGCCCGTGCTATGCATGGGACATATATTTACAATATATATTTTTAATATAGTTAATAAAAACAATTTTAGATCAAACAACAAAATAATCAAAATTAAAAATAGTATATTTGTTTAAGTTTTTTAAATGATAAATAAATCTTAAAAAATACTAAATATGATTATATACACAAACTAATTAAATATAGATATTTTAAAAAATATATTGAAATCAGAATTATTTTAAAGTTTTATAGATTTAATTTTTTAAACTAATATTGTTTTTTGGCTAACATATTTTTTTATAAATTTCATATATAAACTAAATAAATATATTAGATAGAAATAATGTCAATGAATGAAATACTATAAACA
>KE159106.1:44593-71769 GCA_000411055.1 Leavenworthia alabamica | reverse complement strand
GACGTTAGGATTATGGAATTGTAAAATGACAGTGAACCTTTATTCATGATCATCCTTAAAAATAGGAACTGTTTTTTTTTAACGTAATAACTGTTTTATTTTGTAAATTTTTATATATTTGTAAAATTAGAAATAAATTATAGAAACAAAAAATAATTCTCAAAATTTTGTGAGAGTGACACATAAGCAAATGCTGATGTGTCGAAAGGAGAATGCTGCAGTTACTTATAAAAGTTACTGCTGAATTAGTAAATATAGATTTTCTTAAAAGTCATACATAATAATTCCTAATGGGCCTATACACTGTATCCTCTAATGGGCTAATAGAGGTAAGTACCATTGTACTGATTACTAATTGGGCCTTATCTTTCTGTAAACAAAATAAAAACATTAAGAAGAGAGACTAAGGAACCTAAAAAGTCAAAACCATCCCACAGAACTAAATTACCAGTAGTGGATTGTGTTAGTAAACCAAACCTCACTTTTCACGTACGATACTCATTATTACACAAAAATGTTGCTTCATTATCCAATTGCCACGTCACATTCAACGATGACCTTATCTAAAACAGTCAACAAGTCTCTCCTCAGCTCCTAGATTCACTAATACCATCACGCCACGTGTTCTGGTAACTCGACAAACCATTTACTATATTTGTTTATTTTTCTTCCATCACGCAAATAATTTTATTTAGCCAATATATGACAATGCATTAATGGTTTTGTTTTTCCATTAAAGTCGTTTAAAGTTTTTATTGCACAATTGGTTAACCTCACTAATTAAGGAGATTATATCAAAATGTCAAATTAAATTGTAAACTAGTACACTATAAAGATGGTGTAACAACAGAACAAATGTATATAAGTATATATTTTTACCAAACATTCACTAAACTAGTTTTGATAGAAGAATGATCAAGACAACAAGAAGACAATATTAGATAATTTACCTAAAATGTTCAATGAAATTTTATACTTTGGATTGAAATTTAATTTAATTTTCTGAAATTCAAATTAATATAAATGGGAATTAATAATATTTAATATTTCTTTTAATTTAATGTTAGGGTTGAGTATTTAGTGGTTGGATTTAGTTTTTTATTATTTGGGTTGAGTATTTAGTGGTTGAGTTTAATATTTATTGTTTGGGTTTGGTGTAATTTCTCAAAAATATAATTTAATTTTTAATTCAATTAAATTAAAAAATAGTAATTTTGTCTTAAGTTAATTTAATAGTATTTGTGGAAATTAAGACAAAATTACTATTTTTAAAATATGTATCACAAAATGAATTATTTCTAATATTTTACAAAATCTATCTTAATTTAATAGTAATTTAATATATGAAATTAATTATTTCTAATATTTTGTAAAATATATTATTTCTAAATTAATTATTTCTAATAGTAATTTAATATATGAATAAAAAATAGTAATTTAATATATGAAATTAATTATTTCTAATATTTTACAAAATCTATCTTAAATATTTATATTTTATAGATAAAAATAATGTTTATTAAAAATATATTATAAAATAGCATTCTATATAATCTAAGAAAATAATAGACAATTTATATCCATAAATATAAAATATATTATTTCTTATCTTAAATTTATGATATAAATATATTAAATTTTAATTATAATATCTATAATATGTTTTAGGCCATATATCTCTAAAATGCTTCTTTCACACAGACTTCAGAATCCATTTCTCTATAAAAAAGCTGAAATATATTAGAACAATACCTCCATCGCTTAACTAAAACACTTCTCTATATTATTATAGGTTCTCTTCTTCTTCTTCTCTCAGTTTTTGTATATTATTTTAATATTTTTTTCATGAATTGTTATTTTTTATCTAAACAAGAACTGTTCCTTTTTTATGGATTTATTTTTCTTACAAATAAAAAACAAACAAAGCCGAATCAAACAACAACTTGTCCTTTTCCTTAGAAAATTCTTGCCTTAAAAATCTCTGGTTAGGAAAAAAACACCAAAAACAGAGAATTTTCCAGCTGTATTCATGGGAAAAAAGTATCATCACGTCTAAATTTTTTTCTTTAATTTTATTAACATTTTCAGAAGATTCTTTCCATGTCTGAATCATAAGAACAAATATGGAATCCACTATAGTTTTTCTTTAATTTTACCAACAATCATATGTCCTTTTTATAGTATGACGTGTAAACAATACTGTTTTTTTCTTTCATTACACAAATCTAGTTTATATATTTTTGTCTTTATTTTATATATATAAATCCACTTTAATAGTCCTAAACAACATTTCCTTTAAAATGGATGGTGGATATGAATAATTAAACGTAATTAATGCATTTTTATGGATAAGATAAGTTCTTAAAATACTTTTAACTAATTTGGACCCAAAAATGAAAACGAATTTTGCTTTTGCCATCTCTATGTTTTGGATTATAATAAACCTGTAGGGCTGTTTTGTAAAACCAGAAAAGTCTAAGGCTAAAACTGTAACAACAAAAAAGTCAAACATCTTGACTTTTATAATATCTACGAATACATATTACTTAGTTTTCTTTATATAAAGATGTGAATGTGGAAAACATAAGACTTCATCATATTTTTTCATCAATTATTACAATCTCTATTTTTATTTTATTTTCTCAGCAGTTTCAAAATCACTGTTTCTGTATCTCATTTGGATCAATGGCAAAAGGTGAACGTATGATAACGCGCGTCCACAGCCAACGTGAGCGTTTAAACGAAACGCTTGTTTCTGAAAGAAACGAAGTACTTGCCTTGCTTTCCAGGTAATTTTGATTACTAAGAGACTTTAATGGCGATTCAAAGAACAGATTCTGATCACTTCACATGAATGATTCATTAGGATTGAAGCCAAAGGTAAAGGTATTTTACAACAAAACCAAATCATTACTGAATTTGAATCTTTGCCTGAAACAACTCAGAAGAAACTTAAAGGTGGTGTTTTTTTCGACCTTCTCAAATCCACTCAGGTACAGAATTCAAACCCTAATTCACAAATTTTCAAATGGGTTAGTGAAAAGTTTTGATCTTTTATGAAAATTTGGTTAAAACAGGAAGCAATTGTGTTACCACCTTGGGTTGCTCTTGCTGTAAGGCCAAGACCTGGTGTTTGGGAATATTTAAGAGTTAATCTCCATGCTCTTGTTGTTGAAGAGCTTCAACCTTCTGAGTTTCTTCATTTCAAAGAAGAACTCGTTGATGGAGTGTATGTAAATAAATCATTTCTAGCTTCTAATTCTGATCTCTTTGTTCTTAACAATAATGGTGTTTTGATTTGTAGTAAAAATGGTGATTTCACTCTTGAGCTTGATTTTGAGCCATTTAATGCGTCCTTCCCTCGTCCAACGCTTCATAAATACATTGGAGATGGTGTTGAGTTCCTTAACCGTCACCTCTCGGCTAAGCTCTTTCATGACAAGGAGAGTTTGCTTCCATTACTTAAGTTCCTTCGTCTACACAGCTATGATGGAAAGGTATCTATCAAAATCTCTTTAGATCTTTCCTCAGTTAAAGCAAGCAAGAAGATATTAATGACTATGTGTGTGTTGCTGTATAGAGTCTGATGTTGAACGAGAAAATTCAAAACCTTAACTCTTTGCAACACATCTTGAGGAAAGCAGAGGAGTATCTGCAAGATCTTAAGCCTGAAACAGCTTATGAGGATTTTGAGGCTAAGTTTGAGGAGATTGGTTTAGAGAGGGGATGGGGAGACAATGCTGAGCGTGTTCTTGACATGATCCGTCTTCTTTTAGACCTTCTTGAGGCACCTGACCCTTGCACTCTTGAAAGTTTTCTCGGAAGAATCCCGATGGTGTTCAACGTTGTGATCCTCTCTCCACATGGTTACTTTGCTCAAGACAATGTTCTTGGTTACCCTGACACTGGTGGTCAAGTCAGAACTCAGAACCATTCTCTTCGTCTTCTTTTAGTTGAGACAAACACTGCTTCTTCTGTCTTAATCGATGAGCTCATTTTTTTGTGATTCTTCAGGTTGTTTACATTCTAGATCAAGTTCGTGCCTTGGAGACAGAGATGCTCCAACGTATTAAGAACCAAGGACTTAACTGTACTCCAAGAATTCTCATTGTAAGCTCTTTGATATATTACTCCAACCTTAGATTATTGCAGATATCTAAATCTTACTGTTTGTTTTGGTTATATTGCAGCTCACTCGTTTGCTCCCTGATGCGGTTGGAACCACATGTGGTGAGCGTCTCGAAAGAGTTGATGGATCTCAGTACTGTGATATTCTTCGTGTCCCCTTCAGAACTGAAAAGGGTATAGTTCGTAAATGGATCTCAAGATTTGAAGTTTGGCCATATCTAGAGACTTACACCGAGGTAACTACACTCATCCTCTTCTTCTAAAACTGTGTTCTTGTTCTTCATTTTAGTCTAAACTTGAACCACTTGCTATTTCAGGATGCTGCAGTTGAGCTAGCCAAAGAGTTGAAGGGAAAGCCTGACCTTATCATTGGTAACTACAGTGATGGAAACCTTGTTGCATCTTTATTGGCACACAAACTTGGTGTTACTCAGGTTTGGCTTCTTGACCATTAAATAAGATATTTCAAGCTTTCAAGCTAATGATTTTGTCAACTATCTCTTACAGTGTACCATTGCTCATGCTCTGGAGAAGACAAAGTACCCTGATTCAGATATCTACTGGAAAAAGCTTGATGATAAGTACCATTTCTCATGCCAGTTCACTGCGGATATTTTCGCTATGAACCACACCGATTTCATCATCACCAGTACTTTCCAAGAAATTGCTGGAAGGTAAAGAGATTGAATGCAAATAGTTTCAGAGAAGCAGTTTCAGTTATAAGAATGGTCTTTGTTTACTCATTTTGCAGCAAAGAAACTGTTGGGCAGTATGAGAGCCACACAGCCTTTACTCTTCCCGGATTGTACCGAGTTGTTCACGGCATTGATGTGTTTGATCCCAAGTTCAATATTGTCTCACCTGGTGCTGATATGAGTATCTACTTCCCATACACTGAGGAGAAACGTAGATTGACTAAATTCCACCCTGAGATTGAGGAGCTTCTTTACAGTGATGTTGAGAACGAAGAGCACTTGTAAGCTTTTGATATCTCTACATGTTCATCTTGATTGATTGTAAATGTAATATCTCTGATCTTTTGAAACAGATGTGTGCTCAAGGACAAGAAGAAGCCAATCCTCTTCACAATGGCTAGGCTTGACCGTGTTAAGAACTTGTCTGGTCTTGTTGAGTGGTACGGGAAGAACACCCGTCTGCGTGAGCTTGCTAACTTGGTTGTTGTTGGAGGAGACAGGAGAAAAGAATCAAAAGACAATGAAGAGAAAGCTGAGATGAAGAAAATGTATGATCTCATTGAGAAATACAAGTTGAACGGTCAGTTCAGGTGGATCTCTTCTCAGATGAACAGAGTTAGGAACGGTGAGCTATACCGATACATCTGTGATACCAAAGGTGCATTTGTGCAACCAGCATTGTATGAAGCTTTTGGCTTAACTGTTGTGGAAGCCATGACCTGTGGTTTACCGACATTCGCCACTTGTAAAGGTGGTCCAGCTGAGATCATTGTGCATGGTAAATCAGGTTTCCATATTGACCCGTACCATGGTGATCAGGCAGGTGATACTCTTGCTGATTTCTTCACCAAGTGTAAAGAGGATCCTGGTCATTGGGATGAGATCTCACAAGGAGGGCTTCAAAGGATTGAAGAGAAGTAAAACTCTTACTCACTCATTTATATTTTGTTCTTAACTAGTTGATTCTCAAGTTCAGTTTGTATCCTTTTTATTGGTTTGTAGATACACTTGGCAGATTTACTCACAAAGGCTATTGACATTGACTGGTGTATATGGATTCTGGAAACATGTTTCGAACCTTGACCGTCTTGAGAGTCGTCGTTACCTTGAAATGTTTTATGCATTGAAGTATCGTCCATTGGTATGCGTTCTTGAACCCATTGAAGAATTGAACTTTTGTCTGTCTTTTAACATGTTGTCTTTTCTATTTATTTGTGTCTTTTAGGCTCAGGCTGTGCCTCTTGCTCAGGAGGATTGAATAGAAGAGAAAAGACGTGGAACCATTAAAGAGATTGAAGAGAGAGAGGTTCCAGTGTTTGAAGAATAAAACAGAGATCTCTTATGATTCTTACTAATATTTGGACTTGGGAGCACTTTTGTGTTCTTTTGCATCTTTCTTATTTCAATCCCTGCTGATTGTAGTAAAATATTGATTTTTACTATCTTATTATTTACATATTCATGCAACCAAAACCGCCATATAAACATCAGAGAAATGTTTATTATATAACTTGGACTCTCCTTCATAAACATATTAGAGATAATTAATTCAAGGCATTGAATTAGATGGGCTAAGTTTCAACTTAACAATATGTCTTAACTGGTCTTGTCTTAACCCTCCATAACAGTCTTAACTGATAAAGGCATCAAGAAAGTGTCCATTTCAATTGTACATTTTCTTTGTAGTGAAACTGTCACACATTTTTACATGGCAATTTAATATGCTATGCAAATATTTATATGAGCTGGAAAAAAAACCTAGAAAAAAATAATTATAGTTGGATTCAAGTTAGTTATGAGATTGCTCTTGTATTAACTTTGACTAATTAATTAAAAAAAAACAATTTCTTTACATCATTTTACTCTTTATTGTCTCTCTCACAAACTAGAAGCTTATGTTTGTTTGTTTCTAAACATAACATGATAAATCACGCCTAGTTGCACTTGTGTCATGCAAGTGGAGAAGAACACATAAGTCAATACACACCAACTTGTTGCACATGTCTTTCTTTTCTGGTATGTTCAACAACAAGGATTCTCATGTCGATGTTATATAATATATATGTGTGAATGAGAACAAGTTGATCAAATGATCTAAGTTGGTAGATATTAGAGTATATCATTGTGATGAATAAAAATTCAAAGCATCTCTCATTTTTATAACCCTTATGTCAGAACTATATCTTATCATTAGTCCCTATCATTTACGTATCTCCGCCTTGTGATTAAAACATATTATTTTATTTATAAATATAAAATATGGTATTAATAGTTTCTTATTACGTAATAATAATTGGGGAGAAATTAACTAAAAGGGCTAATAATATAGGGAGAATTTTTAGGTTTCCGACAATATATATTTAATGATATAATATTTTCAATAAAGACATCAAAAGATCCAAATGGGTCCTCACTCAACATAGACTAAGGTGGAATAAAAAATTGTTTGTTTTAAGTATTTATTATACTTTCATAATTGTTTTTAAATGTTTCCACAAAACAAATGTTTGATTTTATTATCCATAGGCTATGCACCAACTTAAATTTAGGGAACACATGTGTGATGTTATTGTTAGGGTTTAGGCATTCGGATAAACGGATCGGATTTGGATAAACTTTATTCAGATTCGGATATATCAGATTTTTGGAGTCTAGTATGTAATGAAATAATTTTATCGGATTCGGGTCCGAGTCAGTTTTAAATAAGAAAATATCAAAAAAATAGTTAAATTTGAAAAATTAACTAAAACTTCACAAATATAACTAAAAATTTTAGAATAATTTAATTATTTATATATATAATAAGATTTCAGATTTTAACTAACCGATTCGGATTCAGGTATGAGTTTTTGGATATAAAAATATAACATCCAATGAAATACTTTTTCGGATTCGGATTTTAATTCGAGTTCAGATCTAGTACTTCGGATAGGTTATTTGGCCTAGGGATATGTGATGCTATATAATAATATATAGCATCATTTAACATAAAACCAATAAAATTATATTATAACAGATTTATGAAAAAGTTTACTATTAGATGATAAAATTCAAAATAAAATACTTTAATAATATATAAACAATTTAATCAACTACAAGTTTACAACTGATCAGTGGACAAACTAAGAGGAGGTCCAATTAAATATTAATATTTTGGTTACATGATTAAAAACACATTTGATGCTCTTTTTATCGGCCAATTATAATAACAATTTTATTTAAGAAAATAAAAAAGTGAGACAATCTTCCGGAGCTCACATGCTTTAACAGTAGTAGCCAATAAATAAACTGCACAACATAATAATATTAAAGTCTAATCTAACCACAAGGAAATGACAAATAAAATTACAATTTAATATAATGTTTTGACATGTTATGTGCTTGAAAAAAAAGAGGATGATAATTTATTTTTTATGAAAAGAAATAATAATAATATAGATTTACTAGCCAATTGTTGCATACCTAACAAATAAGAACTTGTAAAGTTCATGAACCTTAACTTTAGTTGTTGGATTAATTTTATTATAGTTAAGTAATTACATAAAGCTCATAGTTTTCATTTTGGTTTTAGAAACTGGTTTAGTAATGATCTGTTCATAATCTTCATAAAATAATATATAACAGAATGCTTCACTACTGGATTTATTGCATGTATTAAACTCAAATTCATAAGAACATGGATATATATATAGTGTGAATATTGTAAAATGTAAACTCAAATGGTTGAAGCTTGAGGAACTAAACTAGTTTTGAGGATTCCACTTTGAACCTAAATTAAAAATTAAAATAACTAAGAAGGGTTTATTAGTTTTATGATTTGTAAAGAGTTTAATGTTATTCAATTATGATTTTTTAAAACTTTTTAAAAGTTACGTGTTATTAGTTTGAGAATTTTAAAATTTTGTTTAAAATTATTAAAAATCTTGCATTATTTATATGTTAAAGATTTTTAATGACTCTACTAAAATATGTGTTATTCAAATAAAATAAGTTTTATACACTACTGTATTTATATTTAGTGTTATTAACTGTCTGATTTTAAAAAATTTTGTTTATATAAAAACTTTCAGAAACTAAGATTATGAAAAATTATAAATAAAATTTATATGTATGATTGCTTCGTTAGAATACATATCTTGTCAACAAAAATAAAAAAAATAAAATAAAAACTTATAACTCTCTAAAAAAACTTTAAACTCATCAATATTTATAATTTATTAGGATCCGACTTTGAACCTAACTATAATATGTATGTTTTTCTTTAACGGTCTTACAGCAACGTAGTTAAAACGTTAGCTAAATATAATTTAATAAAATAAAAAATCATAGAGCAATGATGATGTGTATGTTTGACTGAGATAACAAAAACTTTTGGAGTGATCGATGTGATTGTGACTGTAACTATCAACTATGCATGAATATAATTATATGTTTCTAATTTATAATCATCATATTTCCCAATTATTTGCTTCATGAAACTTAATTGTATATCATAAGTTTTGGCTATTTTCATTGGTTGATAAGATACCTGAGGATTATTTATTTAATGTTATTAAATAAATTGTATGATTACGAATCTACCCCTATATGATAATATAAGAGTCCATTCTCTTCTCATTCTCCGACATCGACATCTCTCTCCATCTCTGTCTGAAAACTCACTCCGACTTTAATTTGTCCAGATTATATTCGAAAATGGCGAAAGGAGGAAACAAATTGATGAAGCTGAAATCAGTTTTGAAGAAGCTCAATTCATTCAACACAAAGCCAAACCAGCCACCAGCTCCGGCCAATCACATCCGATCATCCGCCGTGAATGCTTTTCCTTCTGGTGAACTTCAAACTGTATACGTCGGCCGAACACGGAGGTTGTATCATGTGAGCTTTAACGTCGTGAACCATCCGCTTTTCCAACAGCTAGCGGCGGTGGATGGTGGATGCAACGGCGAGGATGGCTCGATATCTGTGTCGTGTGAAGTTGTCTTGTTTGAGCATTTGCTTTGGATGTTGGAGAATGCAGACGCTGATGAGTCACGTCCCGAGTCAATCCACGAACTCGTTGAGTTCTACGTCTATTGAGTCTTGTGATTAATTTAGGTGCAAAATATATAATGATTTATGTATGTATAATATATAGTTTGTATACTTTACACAGTCTTTGGTTTAAATTATTTTTTCTGTTACTTTTAAGTGATACAACCATCGATAAATAAATATTTTAATATGTAACCATTGTTTAAAATTTATTTTAGATTCTTCGCGTATGTATTGAAAATTTTGATAATATTTTTATTTTCTAAATTTCATAAATATACATACACGCATATAATTTAACATGAAAAACAAGCAATGAATATGTATCCATATATATATATATATAATTAATTTATACTAATGTGAATATATTTTAGTAAATCCGTTCAATACGATATAGTAAAAAAATCTTGCTGTGAAAAAGTGAAAAAAACGATATGCTCCTGTTTGTGAAAGAGTGTCATTGTAAGATCAAATTCTTCTAAGTAAAATAATGTCATTTTAGGATTTTTAGGCAAATTTTTAATTATGATGTCATGTTTACCCATATTATTTATGTTTATTAAATAGAGAGAAAAATAATTATAGTGTATTAATTAAAGGTAAAAATAAAATTTATCTATTTTTTTTTATTTATCTAAAAATATTAGAATGATATTTTTTTTGGAGTAGTAAGTAACATGGTCATGATTTGTCCCTATAAGCCCATGCACAAAAACATTATCTCGTGGCAATACCATTGGCCCCTACTTGCACTGATCGCAACATACATATATTAGATTCCATATTTACAATTGATCGGTGTGTAACAGAGTACCCGACAGTAACATGCAACAATTCATATGCCTCAAATCAGGACCAGTCTTGAGGTTAAGGATACGAAGCATGAGCTTGCGGCTTTTGATAATATTATATATTTGTTGGGCCGTTATTGTTATATTAAGTGTTCGAAGGACAAGAAGCTCAGAGTGATTAAGTTTGATCCATTCCATCATCAAAACATTTATTTTAAAACATCTTCTTGATCCATATCTATATATCTTTGGAGGAAAAAACGAACGGAACTTACCATACTAAGTCGAATTAGATAAAAAAATCAAAATGATCTAAATTTTCTTTTTTAAACCGATAGTTAGAAATTTGTTAGAGGAATTTCCTCTACCACCATCAAATATAGTTTATTGGATCAAATTATATTAATTTTTTTAAACATAAATACCATTTTTTACTAACAAAATATTTTTATTAAAATTTACTTTTTTATAAAAAATATATTTTTTTATTTAGTGTTACCGTTTAATATTTAATATTTAGAATTAGTATTTATTATTTAAGAGTTAGGGTTTAATATTTATAGTTAGAGTTTAGTATTTATTGTTTGGATTTAGTATTTATTATTTAGAGTTTAAAATTTTGATTTAGAGAGTAGAATTTAATATTTAAAATTAGAGTTTAGTATATAGTGTTTGAGTTTAGTATTTATTGTTTAAGATTTATATAATTTTCCTAAAATAAAATCTAATTTCTAATTGAATTGAATTATTAAATGATAATTTTATCTTAAATCGATTTTAGTTATATTTATAAAATATAAACTAAATTTAATGGTATTTAAGAAAATTATCCAATTTTTTATTCAGTTTTAGATTTTGCTAAAAAACAAACCAAATAATTCATAAACAACTGAAATAAATCATAGGTTTTTCTTAAAAATTGAACCAAACTTAAAAAATAAAAACAGATCATATAATTTTATACCAAAAACAAATCGAATTATAAACTCTAAATAGATCATAAATAAACAAATAAAAAACTAAAATACCAAAACATTAAAAATTTTGATCCGACTTAATATATATACTTGTGGCCTTGACAAAGCATGGCCGACCCTGCCTCAAATGGAAGTATATGAGACAGACACAGAACCATCCTTTTCGATTATAACAAGCCGTAAGATTGACACACGAAACAATCGTTTTCGATAATAACAAATTATGCACATGTTTTCATACAAATAGCCTTATACTTTTGTTTATCAACACTTTGACCACCAAATACTATCACAGACTAACACACATGTCCTAAAATCTTAATTCGTCCTTGAAAAAATTATGGAGAAGAAAGAAATAAAAAAAATAAAAAACAGAAAAGATAAAACCTTATTTTACAATTACACCCCCAAAGTTATCATTCCCTAACAATTTGCATCATTACAATTTAAAGACAATAAAATCATAATATCAAAATAAATGTTTTTAAGATTTTTTATCTTCCTCTGCTTCCCCAGCTGCAAAAGAAAAGAAAAAAAAAACAAAACCATTGGTCAATGTTGTGTCGTTTTAGTTTCTCAACAATGTCTAATAACATCAAACATTAACTAACTCTAATGGGCCTGGCCCGGCCCATTTACAAGATTGGTCTTTAAGCTTACCAGAGCTATGATCAGCCTGATCATCTTTAAGAGTATTCTCCATACATTTAAGCAAATACTTAAAAGTCTCAACCTCACAAGGAATTGTAAGAGCACCACTCTGATCAAACCCAAACTCTTCCTCAGCTTTCTCAAGCAACACCTTAAACAATGAATGACTAAGATAGCTCGTAGGTATAATAAACCTCCTTAGCTCCGGTCCAACATAAACCGCAAGATAACCTTTAGGAACATCATGTGGTGGTTCAGGACTTTGACAGTTTTCATCATCGGAATCACAGTTTTTGACGGTTAAGAGCCGCTTATTAATCGCCGGAGAAATCATAGCCGCAGCTTCTAATGTAGGTACATCTGATTTTGGACCTATCGTTACGGTTTGCCATTTTTGTAAAATTTCCTTTAACCGAACGATTTGTCTGATTCCGGTTAACTTGGCCGGGTTGTTTTCATCCATCTGAGTAATGGTTATGATAGTATAAGAGAAATTTAAAGAGTTTTAAGTTAATGAGAGATTAAATGTTTCATAAGATCTTCTTCTTCTTCTTCCCTTGTAGCTTCTGCATTTACAAAATATTATTAGCTCATGATTTAATATTTATTTTCCTAAAATTATTATATTATGAAGAAAATTTTGGGGACCCACAGATCTCAAAAATGTCTTATTCAAAGGAATGTTTTCTTATTTGATTCAATTGTAAATTCGAAAGTGTAATCATAAATACAGAGATCAATCTCATGAACATAAGAGATCAATCTTTTGATCCAGATCTGTTTAAATGAAAATTATCAGAGATCGTAAACAATTCAGATCATGAAACTAAACGCATCTTTGAATCTTATAAACAAGCGATCGTTTAAATTACAATATTAAAAATATAATAGTACCTGAAGAGGAAAACGAATTGAAGCTCTCGATGATGAACACCATGCAAGAAAAAAAATTAAAAGAGCTCCCAGAGATTTCTATTTTTTTTGGCGAATCGTTTGTTTTTTTTTTCTGTTCAACGGTGATGAGGAAGAGATGATTGAAGTAGTGAAAACTAACAAAAATAAAATAATAGAATCTAAAATATTGATGGGGGCTAATCGAATTATGGGAAACCAGAAATTGTGTTAATGGCTTTATTTGGATTTATAGAATCATTTCATTGGCTTTCAAAGAAAAAAAAGATTTGTTTTATGGCTTTCCCGTCACTTTCGCCTTTTCAGGTTCTTCTGTTTCTCACGTTTTCGATGCCAAAAATTTTATATTTTTATTATATTTTAGTGATAAGATGATCAACTTAAAAAAGATGACTTTTATTTCAAACAGAGACAAGATTACATAAACAAACAAAATAAAATGTACTGCAAAGTTACCATATTTAAAGTTATGATGTTAATTAGATAAATATTCACTTAGATATTAATTATTAGTATTTTAATTTAAGAATATTTTTATACTAGGAAGATAATTTTGTATAGAAATCTCTTCTCATGCTGTCAGCTCATTACTTTTCTATTCTAATATTTTAACACATCAACATCATTTATTAACTTTAAATTTTTTTTATTTGTTACATTTATAATTATTCAAATGATTTTGAATTGTATTATAATGATTTGCCATAATTAATTTTCAAGTATTTATTAATTTAATTATCTCATATATATATATATATATATATATATAAAATTGATAAAAATCTCTTCTCATCATCTCATCCATTTTCTATTTTAATATTTTTGACATATTAGCATCATTCATTAATTTTAAATTTTTTTAATTTATTACATTTATAATTATTCAAATATTTTAAATTGCATTATGATGATATGTCATAATTAATTTCAAGTATTTATTAATTTAATTATCTTATTTTATCATTTTTTCTACTAAATATTTTTTCTTAAATTGATTATTAAAAATAAAATAAAAAGTTCACAAATCTTTAAAAGATAATAAGTGGAAAAAATTAATATGTAATTTTTTTAAAATAAACAAAATAAAATTGTTTTCTTAACAAAATGTGAGTTAGTATTCAAAGAAATGATGTTAATTAGAAAATATTAATAATTATTATTTTAACTTATAGATCTTTGTTATACATTAATTCAGTTTATGAAGATAATTTTGTATAGAGATTCGTATTATTAAGTTATATATTAATTTGCTACAAATTAAATCAAAATAATATTTTTTATAATTATAAAATCAATACAGATTAGTTCATAATATTTATATAAATTATAAAATATATTACTTATTGATATTTTAAATTTTAATTAAAAAGTATTAAATTTAAATGGGTTATATTTTAAATTTTAGTTAAAAAGTATTAAATTTAAATGGGTTATATGAAAAAATAAAAACATGTATTTTGATTATCAAAAATTAATATTCGAGTGAGCGAGAAATAGTTCAATATTGTACTAGCAAAAGCTTTAAGAAATTTATAATATTTCATCCATTTCTCAAATTTTTTATTGTATAACACTTTATTTCACATTTCCAACCAAATTTTATATTCTTCAATCATTTAAAATTTTAACGGAAAATCTATATTAATAAAGTTAAGAGAATACTAGAATCTTACATAAAAATTATGATAAAACAAATAAGTTATAAAATGCGACTATTGAGAATATTAAACGACGACAAATAAATAAAAATCTCACAATCAATAAAATCTGTCAGATAGTCATGATTTTGGATTAAAAATTTAGTTAGTAGAACATATGTTCATTAAAAAAAATTGAAGAATAAATTTTTTATAAATAATGAATCTTTTATTCATGATCTATATTTACAGTGTATTGTGAAGAATATATGATTCTATATACTAATTTATAAATCTCTTCTCATGCTGTAATTTCATTTCTCTTCTATTCTAATATTTTAACACATCAGCATCATTCATTAACTTTTAATTTTTTTAATTTATTAAATTTATAATTATTCAAAAGATTTTGAATTGTATTATGATGAGATGCCATAATTAATTTTCAAGTATGTAATTATTTAATTATCTCATTTTTATATATATAAAGTTGATAAAAATCTATGCCACCTCATCGCTCTTCTACTTTAATATTTTGACATATCAGCATCATTCATTAACTTTATTTTTTTTAATTTATTACATTTATAATTATTCAAAAGATTTGAATTGTATTATGATGATCTGCCATAATTAATTTTCAAGTATTTATTAATTTAAGTATCTCACTTTATCACTTTTTCTACTAAATACTTTTTCTTAAATTGATTATTAAAAATAAAATAAAAAGTTCACAAATCTTTAAAAGATAATAAGTGAAAAAAATTAATATATAATTTTTTAAAATAAACAAAATAAAATTGTTTTCTTAACAAAATGTGAGTTTGTATTCAAAGAAAGGATGTTAATTAGAAAATATTAATAATTAGTATTTTAACTTATAGATATTTGTTATACATTAATTCAGTTTATGAAGATAAATTTGTATTGAGATTCATATTATTAAGTTATATATTAATTTGCTACAAATTTAATCAAAATAATATTTTTTATAATTATAAAATCAATACAGATTAGTTCATAATATTTGTATAAATTCTAAAATCTATTACTTATTGATATTTTAAATTTTTAGTGTAAAAGGTATTAAATTTAAATGGATTATATGAGAAAATAAAAACATGTATTTTGATTATCAAAAATTAATATTCGAGTGAGCGAGAAATAGTTCAATATTGTACTAGCGAAAGGTTTAAGAAGTTAATAATATTTCATCCATTTCTCAAAAAATATTATTGTATAACACTTTATTTTACATTTTCAACCAAATTTATATTCTTCAATAATTAAAACAATTTAACGGAAAATCTATATTAATAAATTTAAGAGAATACTAGAAGCTTACATAAAAATTATGACAAAAGAATGAGTTATAAGATGCGACTATTGAGAATATTAAACGACGACAAATAAATAAAAATCTTGCGATCAATAAAATCTGTGAGATAGTCATGATTTTGGATTAACACTTTAGTTAGTAGAACATATGTTCATGAAAAAAAAATTGAAGAATAAAATTTTTATAAATAATGAATCTTTTATTCATGATCTATAGTTACATATTATAAAGAATATATGATTCTATATACTAATTTAGATAATTATTTTAATAGATTATAGCATATGAAAATATAAAATTATAATGCAGTATATTATAAAAATAAATATGTAAAATAAAAGTAAATTATTAATCAATAATAATATTAGTCCGTAACTAATATTCCGTCCGAAGGACGGGTTAACCCCTAATATATATATATATATATATATTAAATAAAAATTATGACAAAACAAATGAGTTATAAAATGCGATTAAATAAATAAAAATTTTGCGATCAATAAAATCTGTTAGATAGTCATGATTTTGGATTAACACTTTAGTTAGTAGAACATATGTTCGTTACAAAAAAAATTGAAGAATAAAATTTTTATAAATAGTGAATCTTTTGTTTATGGTTACATTGTATTGTGAAGAATATATGATTCTATATACTAATTTAGAAAATTATTTTAATAGATTATAGCATATGAAAATATAAAAAAAAATTATAATGCAATATATTATAAAAATAAATATGTAAAATAAAAATAAATTAATATTAGTCTGTAACTAATATTCCGTCCAAATGACGGGTTAACCCCTAGTATATATATATATTAAATAAAATATGCAAAATATATAACAATATCATTTATATATACATAAAAATTAAGTAAATGGGAACTCTGGATAAATGGAGTTTTAAACGATTTCTTCATTCTCTTTTATTTAGATACGACCTCCTAATAATCGATAGTGAAATGGTTATATCACACTCAATATATTATTATAGAATGTAGACTTGTAGTGATCCAAGTATTTTTTGCATTTCAGACATGCACGTAACCGTTAACAGAAAACAGATACGTATACAAGTCTACCAGTTTGTTATTGTTACATTTTTTTCTATTATTAAATTTTTTATTGGTGGCTACAGAATATTATGTATTGGTCAAAGGCATCTTTTACTCTCGATTCTCAGCATCTACGTAAATATTCATATTTCCACTAATCAAGATCTAACGGCTTAGCTTTCATCTCTCTGTCTCCACCCATACATCATTCAACTTCCTCTTCATCCAACGGTTTATATTTCATCTCTCATTCTCTCTTCCCCATTCCATTATATAAGCAAGCCATTGAATTCGTTTACCTTTAAGACTCGAATTTCAAAAGGTAAAGATCACGTAACTAAGAGAGATGGCGACATTGGATTCTTCATTAGTAGAAGCTTTGGCTTATGAATACGCTGATTTAGGTGTTCTCGCCGTCATCAATAACGTCTGGACATGGATCGCCGTTGTGACGGCTGCTGTTAGCTTTTGGAAGATTAAAGTCACCACTCGGATCGAAGATGACCATGGATGTGTTTTGTTAGAGGAGGTAACCGGTTCTATATCTGAACACGAATCCGATCCGGTGAAGGAAACGGTGTCTGGAGTGACGGAAACTGTTACGGAAAGGGAGCCGTTAATGTTCTGTGACGGAGTAACGAAAGGGAAGCTTACGATGTACTATGAGGTAGACGATGACGTTGACGGTTACGGTGAGAGGTGTTTTGACGGAGAGTTAACGGCTGGTAACTACGGAAGAGGTGGGGGTGATTGCGGAGAGTGGTGGGAGAGATGGGAAAGAGTGATTAGGATGAGAAATGGTGATGACGGTTGGTACCGTTACGTTGACTTAACGGTGATTAACGGAAATGTCGTGAGGTTATGGGATGATGACAGCAGAACCAGTAACGTTAGCATGTGTTTAAATTAGATCATTTCTATTTTGGAAAATTAATCTTTGACACTTTTTGGTTGACTAAGTTGTAATTTGTGAATATCATCAATTATCAAATATATATCAAATCAATATCAATTGTTGATTCCGGGCTTGGGCCAAATATTTGGACACAACACAAGTAGCCCATCAAAATTGACCTAACACATGTAGGTGGACACAATTCTCCTCCATTCCAGTCCTGCCCCATTTTTATTCGGAATTTTCCATCCCATTTCAAATATATTTTTATATAGGACAAGACTCTGATTCTCGTTTGGAAGTGGAACACGATGGAACGGAAATATACATATATATATATATAACTATAAAGTGATAAAGAAACCATAAAGTCACCTTTGCTTCTATGTGGGCTTCAATAGCTTTTGACTGGCCCATCTTCAAGTCTGGAATGTCACCATTTTACTTTGTTTGAAACTCTGCTTCAACATCTTCTGTGACATCTTCTTTGTTGGAAATACAACTTCCATTAATGAGCTTCGTTATCATAAAGTATTATATATATATATATATATATTATAATATATATCTCATAAACAATTATAAATATAAAATTTTATATGATAAATTTTATAAGATATCATCATTGATAATTTTATATGTCATAAGATATAAATTTCGGTAAACAAATAAATGATTAACGATAAAAAAACATAAAATTAGTTATTTGAGAATTTTAGATTTTAAATTTATTTTAATTTATAACTATANTATATATATATATATATATATTATAATATATATCTCATAAACAATTATAAATATAAAATTTTATATGATAAATTTTATAAGATATCATCATTGATAATTTTATATGTCATAAGATATAAATTTCGGTAAACAAATAAATGATTAACGATAAAAAAACATAAAATTAGTTATTTGAGAATTTTAGATTTTAAATTTATTTTAATTTATAACTATAAAATTTTTGTTATATTGATTTTATGTTTTTTTGTTATTATTAATAAATATATTTATTATTTTAAATTTAAAATAATTTGTCATGTTTATTTTTGAGAATTTATGTTCCCATCCCGTCTCATTCCGTCCTATTTCCGTCTTGTCCCATATTTTATATAGAATGTAAATAAGACATATTTCATACTTTAGAATTGCCGTCCTATTCAAATTTCCGTAAAATCCCGTCCCGAAATTCCGTTTGGCCATTCTTGGATTTACCACACCCATGTGTTAGTTTAAATGTGACATAATCTTTACAAAATAGTGAAATACCACTTAAAAAAAAAAGACAATTATAATTAATTCATTATTGGTAAACAAAGCCGTTTATGCTGTTCAAGATTCAGAACACGATTTTGAAATAATTTTAAATTAATTTTAAATTAATTTTATCGATTATTAAATTTTTGTGCGACATATAATTTAAATGTAATATGAAATAATACAAGAACCAAGCAATAAAAGAAATGTGAGATAAAACTTTTGCCTCTGAAACCTCTTTAGTCAAATCCATAACAAATGTGGACCCAATTTTCTGAAACCTCTTTAAATATAATTGGGCAATATTAACAAACCAGCCCCACCAATAATTCCACATATTTTGTTCTTTTCTCATAACTTCATTATTTACTATATCATATACATTTATATCATTAATTTATTAATTTATTTTTTACATTTGAACCATATGTTTTTTATGGCTAGATTCGGTATTCTTTGTTCTATAATTTGAGGTGCATTTAATTTTATATATTTCCTCCCATAATCAAAATATGCTGTATTAACCTTTTTACCCCTATCTTCTGCACGTACCCACGTAAATAAAGGACACATCTGAGGGTAATATAGTCATTTACATATAGTACTAATGTTCCATGGACCTACGACTTTAAATTCATTACCAACTACTCTCTATAACCCTAATTTGGTCTCCCACTCTAGTTTAAGCCGAGAGAGAAGTTATGACTCTTCTTCATAAGCTCTTACTCACCGTCATTGTCGCTGCCGTCATTGTCACCGTCACCACCGTACATGGTGCAGAAGATATTGTACATTCGTCTTGTCAACACGCAAGCTACCCATTGTTATGTGTCCGTACACTCTCAGCNAATCAGCCTCTCCCACGCGCAACGTGCCGGTAAGAAACTCGCGACTGTGAAAGACTCAGTGAGGAAGCAACGGGAGAAAGCAGCGTTGGTGGACTGCGTGGAGATGATTCGTGACTCAGTGGATGAACTGAGAAGAACACTTGGTGTTTTAAAGCATCTCCGAGTCTCAGGCGGTTCAGCTAAGGAGTTCCGGTGGCAGATGAGTAACGCACAGACGTGGGCGAGTGCTGCTCTTACGGATGACGACACGTGTCTCGATGGGTTTCAAGGAGTCGACGGTGATGTTAAAACGGAAGTGAAGCAGTGGATGACGAAGGTGGCGAGGGTTACAAGTAACGCGCTTTACATGATCAACAAACTATATGAGACACGTGGCAAGTCCCATGACGTACATCTCTGATGTTTAATGTCCTTCATCGATCTAATGGACGGTCCATATTGTGTGTTTGTTTTTTAAAAATCAGTACTATATAAGAAAATATAGTTTTGTTATGATAATGGTTTAATTAATGTTTTTTTTGCTTATAGTATGTCACTATATGGTATTAATATTATGGATCTGTTGAGAATCTTGAGATTACGATCGAGAGATAGACTTGTAACTCTCGTACGTCATGTGAATTTGTTTTTATATGAAACTGAATTCGAATTTTATAAGACTCATAACGTAATAACGTGTATATATAACACATAAAACGATCGATATAGGTGAGAAGGTAGGCCCATCAAGAAGGCCCATAATGGACATGACGAAGTCATGAATCTGGGATCACAGTTCATTCACAAAATGGTTTTGATCAAATGTGGAAGAGATTTGGCAAACAGTTAATTAGTCAGTTAATGTCAGGAGTGTGACCACGTCAGATAGAATTTGCTGACAATAGGGTCTTCTCTATTTTTTGTTATTTTTCAATATTTTATTTATTAAAAAAATAAAAAATAAACTCATTAAGAAGCATAATTAAATTTTAAGTATGAGTTTTATTATTAGAGCTATTAAATTTCAATCTTATATTACTATCGTTTATAAGATAATAATAAACAAAATAAGAAATAATAATCAGATTTATTTTGAACCTTATATCTTTAAAATTATAAGACCATCTCTAATGGTAAGAAATTCTAATGGAATTCTTATTAATATTTTAGTATAAGTTTACATAAATCAAAATAAAAAAGTTTAAAAACTGGCTCCAAAATCTCTTAAATATGAAACCCTTTTTAAAAATAGTTTCTTATCTCACAATTATTTATATTTTTTAATCCTAATAAACTATGTTAAGAAACTACATTGTACTCAAGCAAATCTCCAAAGGTTTTTGCATTCAATCTTGAGGCATTTATTGGTAAGGGACATCATGTCGCTTACCCGCTGCCACTTATTTGAATTGACATCCTCATCCAAGTCCATTCCACTTTTATATTAACAATATAAAATTTATATTTTAATATTTCTTTATAAACCTAAACTAACAAAGATGTCCCTGTTTTAGGTTATTTTTTTGAATGTAAAAGGTGTTTAGTGGTTATCAATATGGAATCTGAGAATTTTAGTTGATAAACAAAAGGGCAATTCTCTTAAATACCACTAAATTTACTTTATATTGAATAAATACCATTAAAATTAATTTAAGACAAAATTACCATTTAATAATTCAATTAAATTAGAAATTAAATTTTATTTTGAAATAATTATATAAATTCTAAATAATAAATATTAAACTCAAACACTATATACTAAACTCTTATCTTAAATAGCAAATTCTAATCTCTAAATCAAAATTTTAAACCCTAAATAATAAATACTAAACTCAAATATTAAATACTAAACTCTAATCATAAATTCTAAACTCTAACCCCTAAATAATAAAAATAAATTTTAATTAAAAAATGGTATTCCTGTCTAATTAAAAAATTAATGTATTTTTATCCAATAAAATACATTTGATGGTGTTAGGGAGAATTACTCTAAACAAAACTTGCCATGTGGCTTTTACAAAATATTTATGATTTGTATAATTATATATGTATGGTTATGTTCAATTTATTATTTTAAGAAAAACTAATAATTAGAGTGTGCTATTTTTTTTATTATTAAAAGAGGGTCTTATTGGTGTGTGTATATAGTCAAAGTAATAACATTATAATTAATAAAATAAAATAAAATACAAAAAACGTTGTACTGCTACATTCTTGAATCAAACTTGATTGCTAGTTTATAAAACTCAGAACTGGCAATGTAAGACTTTAAAAACCTTTTTAGTGATTTGCTTTACAATATATTGAAAATATAGATATAGATTTTAAAAGTATATGTCATAGTCTCTTAGATGCAAAAGGATATTCCTCAAATGTAATTACATATAATTAATTAAAATTTTCAGAAATTGCCAAAAAAGGGAAATTATGCAAAAAACAAACTAGTTAAATTAATTTTTTCTTTGCACCTTCCTAAAATGCTAGTACAATCAATTCTATTACAAAACAATGATGCATACAATTATAAAGTTTTTATTTTTTATGTTTTATCTAAGAGACAATAATATTAAGAAATTTTATCGTGGCCAGAGTTAGCTAGTGAATAATAAATATGTCGGCTTTGTTTAGCATTATTAAAATAAAATATAAAAAAAGCCCCAAAAATTGAGAAAAGTGAAGGAAGAAGAAAAAGCTGTTGCTGGGCTTTAGCAGAAACCTTTTGGTAGTTGCTCTCTAGTCTCTTCCTGGTCGCTGATCATCTCTTTCCGACAACTCTGTTGCTCTTTCTCTCTGTCTTCAATGGCAAGCAATGTCATCATGCCTCCGTCTAGCTCCCTCAATCGAAGCTTTCAACAGCAACAACAGCCTAAGCAGGTTCAACAATCACACCGCAATATAGGTGCTAGCACAAGCCAGTAGTGTAATTGAAACCAGCAAGTCTTCATCAAATCTGATGTCTATGCCACCGCAAAAGACACAGTTTCCACGACAAGTAGAACAGCAGCAGTCTCCTGGTTCCAAGGGACACAATCAGCATGCATTTCTGCAGCAGAAAGCCCACCAGGCGCAGGCCCAACAGATATTCCAGCAGGGTCTTTTGGAACAACCACATTTACAGTTTCAGCTGTTGCAGAGTTTACAGCAACAGCAATTTCTTTTGCCGCAGTCTCAGTTACCGCACCAACAGTCGCAAAGCCAGCAGTTTCAGCAGCTGCCTCCTGTCTCTCAAAGTCAGCAATTCTCGCCGCCCTGCACTAACAATGGCTTATCAACGTTGCAACCGCCTCAAATGCTGGTGAGCCGGCCTCAGGATAAACAAAACCCACAAGTTGGAGGTGGAGTTAAAGCTTATTCAGGCATCACAGATGGAGGAGATGGACCTTCTTCTTCAACCTCACGTTCCACCAACAACTGTCATATCTTTTCAAGCTTTCTCAACAGAAGCCAAAGCGGGCCAGCTATCTTGATACCTGATGCAACGATTGATATGTCTACTAATCTTGTTCAGGACCTTTACAGTAAATCTGATATGAGGCTAAAACAAGAACTTATGGGTCAGCAAAAGTCCAAAACTAGTTCAACAGATCATCAACTAGAAGCATCTGCCACTGGAACTTCTTATGGTTTAGATGGCGATGACCACAACAGACAGCAGAGTTTCTTGGCTCCAACCTTTGGCCTGGAAAGTGATTCTAGAAACAGCTTGCTCGGTGAAGCAAATGTTGATAATGGCTTTGTACCTGACACATTGCTCTCGAGGGGATACGACTCCCAGAAAGATCTCCAAAACATGCTTTCAAACTATGTAGGAGTAACAAATGACATTGGTACAGAGATGTCTACTTCAGCTGCAAGAACTCAATCTTTTGGTATCCCAAATGTTCCTGCCATTTCAAACGATGTGGCTGTCAACGATGCTGGAGTTCTTGGTGGTGGATTATGGCCAACTCAGACTCAACGGATGCGAACTTATACAAAGGTTTGATTCCTCTCTTGATCCCTCATTGTTTATAACGTTTTTGGTTTGACAATGTTGTAAATTCTCATACAGGTGCAAAAGCGAGGTTCAGTAAGGAGATCAATAGATGTCAATCGTTACAAACATCAGACTGGAAACTTGTCTACGTCGATCATGAAAACGACATCCTTCTCGTTGGTGATGATCCATGGGAGTAAGTAAAGAGCAAATTACATTAGACAGTTACAAAGTTCCATTCTTTTTTAACATAAACCTTCAAAATCTTGATTTTTGTAGAATATTTGTCAACTGTGTTCAAAGCTTAAAGATCCTTTCATCAGCTGAGGTTCAACAGATGAGTTTGGATGGGAACTTTGCAGGTGTACCTGTTACTAATCAAGCTTGTAGTGGTGGTGATAGTGGTAATGTTTGGAGAGGTCATTATGATGATAACTCAGCCACCTCGTTTAACCGGTGAAGGCAGAAGACAAAGATTCTTTTTCTCTTCGTTTCCACTGGTCATTGTAGTATATTTACTTGTGTAAAGTATCTTCCACTAAGTTCACAACAGTTTTATTTGATTCTACTACTGAGTTGTTTGTAGGGAATAGTCAGAGAAGTGAAAACACCAAATCAACAATCAAAATCACTATTCATAACATCAAACTCAAGTCTTTATTGCAGAATATGCCTAAGCCGTTTAAGAAAAAATCTCCACAACTGGGATGATTACAAGTTGCAGGTTACAAAGATATAACTAAGAGAGTATAGCCATGACATCTGAAGCTCTCAGGGCAATGTAGTTGGAACCATCTTTTGCTTTGAAGTCATTCCCAGCATACTTGGAGTAAAGGACTGTGTTCCCAGTTGATATTGGAAGTGGCTTGATGTTGCCTTCCTCATCTAGAGAACCTGGTCCAACCGCTATCACCTGCCACAAAAATAGAGAAAGGTAATAATGTATTATTACTAGAACTTTTATGTCAAAACTGAGAAACATATCAAGCTACTAAGTCTCAGATTCTTTCAATGGACATGATATTGTGGACTTACTGTGCCAATGGAAGGCTTCTCTTTGGTAGTTTCGGTTAACAACAACCCTCCAGCTGTTTTCTCCTCTGCCTCAGCAACCTAAACTCATAAATTTTGAAACAATTGTTATAACTCTTCTTGTGCAGAAACAAAGATAATCATAAGAGACAAACCTTAATAAAGACTCGGTCATTCAAAGGTTTAAGATCTTTAATGTCCTCTGTTTCAAGAATGCCAACAATATCATCTTCCTTAAGAATGAGATGCTTTACATCATTGAATTCCACCTCAGTTCCTGCGTATTTCGAGTAAATAATTTGTGCTCCAGTCTAGCATGAATCAGAAGAAACAAACACTCATTTCAGCTAAAACTAGTAGCAGACACCAAAGCAAACGAAAGAAGAAAATAAGCTTCAAAGGCAGGGAGGTTACAGGGACAGTGATATCAATCTTGGTTTTCCCAATAGTTCTTCCTTCACCCACAGCAACAACTTCACCTCCTTGAGGTTTAGATTGAGCTGTAGATGGAAGTAAGATACCTCCTACAGTCTTTTCCTCTGCCTCCTTGATCTTTACCAACACTCTATCTCCCAATGGCTTTATTGAAGTATACTGCAAATAACAATACACATAAAAGTTCATAGGTCATAACTTAAAAGAGAAGGAACATATCCAAATCGTTTCACAAAGCGTCATTAAGATACAAAAGAAAAGATAGAAGCCTAGCATTACTTGGTAAAGCTAGAAGCTAATACCAAGTAACAACGAGTAAGTACCTTAGGAGCAACGACAGTAGCAGCTTTAACAACTAAACGATGGAACTGGCTGTGCTTAAGAGACCCTAGTTTCAAAGAAGAAAACTTGACACTTGAAGATCTGAAACCTTCCAGTGAAGCTAAGCTCCTCGCTGACACAGTCATTGGTGATGATGTGAGCTGCGTGGCCGCCATTTCTGATATCTATCAAAACAGAAGAAATCTCAATTAGTAAGAATTGAGAGACCATAGTAAACAAAAGGCAGAAATTAAGATTTTTTCAAAATTTTGGCAAATCTCAACCACTATTGAGCTAATGCGATTGCTTTTGTCAATCCAAAGGTCAAACCTTTATGATTTCAGTTCTTGTTTAGAACCCTAAAGACAGTGAAGCGAGAGAGAGAGTGACGATACCTTGAGGATAAGAGAAAAGGTTGAGACTTGGGAGGATAAAACCCTAAAATTTGGAGTAGAAAGAAAGATAACAAAACTAATTTTATTGCAGCAAGTGTTCTACTAGAACGCTCTACCGGGTGCTGGGTGGGTTTGTTTCAGTCGGTTCGGGTCGGATCGTTTACCTAATCCTTTGGACCTTGGTTTTGACTCTTGGGTAGATTAATCATTTTGAGTTTTTTTATTTTATTTTTGAATCATGGTAACGTGTTTTAAATTTCATTTTCGATCTTTAAAGTACCTTTAAATTTGAGCTTATACTTTATGATTTATCACAAATAAATTAATTTAGCCTTTAGACAAAACAAATCGAGATTAGCTGAGAAATTCTTAATAATTTAAAAAAATAAAGCGTTTGATATAGGAGAATGTTTTCCTGTTACTCTCCTTATTCATGATTTTTTAATGAAGAGTTTAATCACGTTTGTTACATAGATAACTCAACTTAATTACACGGTTAAGTATTAACCGACCTGCGACTTTGTGTTGACAAAAAAATAAAATTATGTATTTCCAGGTCCGACACATTTATAAGGTAGGTAAAACATTTGTTATGGGTCATTCAAGCTTCTCTGGCTTCTTAGACTCGTCGGTCATGATAGAGATTTGAGTGTTCAATTTTACAGTGTTTTAAGCCTCTTTTTTTTTTTTTTCTTTTTTTTACTCTAAAATTTCCATTAAAAAATAAATTTTCTGAGTTACAGAGAAATCTGATTGTTGCCCTAAATAGTTACGATATTGAAATTACAGCAGAAAAAAATTGCTCTTTAA